>WHYT01017155.1:570776-647977 GCA_009806455.1 Tetrax tetrax
TTTTTTTTTTTTTTTTCCAGAGGCTGATTTCCTTCTTTCTTTTTCCTTCTTTTTCCTCTGACTGAAAGTTTTTGTAAAAATAATTGAGCCATTCCTTAGAATCAAAACTAGGAGTAACTTTCTCATATAACTCTCCAGTGTCCCACTTTGTGGCTGAGCACAAGCAGGCAAAGATCTTGGGCTTGACTGCTCAGTAACAAAATCAGATTTACTGTGGGAAGAATGAATGAGAGTGACTCTTCCTTTTTGCCCTAGTTTCCACCGAAACAATTTCACTATCACTGTTTTTCGTTGAAAAAAATAAGAAAAGCTCTCTTATTGTTTTTTGTTTGTTTGTTTGTTTCAAGAAATTAGCAGGAAATTATGGAAGACCTGGGGAACAGGAAAGAAAGGGAAGTGACAAAAGAGAGACAGCAGATTTTTATTACTATTATTTCACTTCCAAAGTAAATTCTAATTCACGGGTAGTTTGGGATGAAATAGAATTGCTTGTTTGAATACTCAGCTTATTAACTCCCTAATATTTAAAATTCAGCCAGCCTTATTGGTATTGGGAAGTGGATTTTGTTTGTTTGTTTGTTTTCCTGAGACTGAAGCTGTTTCCAAGCCAAAAATAACACAATATGAAGCTTCTTCATACTGAGAGTTCTGCTAGAGAAATTTCGCATGCTGAAGGATTTACTGATATTCCAGTTGTACTTTGGGGTTCTCCCAGGTTTGTTTAGGATTGGTTTAGTGCTGCCACTGCTTTCCCTTGCTCTGTAAATCTGACAAAAAAAAAGTCAGCAGTGTTTGAAATAATTCTGCAAAGGCTGCATGGATTTTGGGTGAATAATTATGCAGCCTGTTGTTCCTTCCAATTTTAACATCTCAGAGGGGGCAGGGAGGAACTTCGTTACGATGTTCTTGTTCAGAAGAATAAGGCAGTTGCCACAGGCTCAGAGGCCTTTGAGGAAGAGCTGTTGACATCAGTGCTTCTGGCAGTCTGGACTGCAGGATTTGGCATATGTTGCCAATTCTTGTTTTCTTGGGTTTGCAACCCCACACTGACAGGAAAGCTGGTGAATGGAATTTGTCTGTGCATCCATTTCCTTTGTGAATTTCCAGTACCACTTCTATTCACAAAGCCCATGATTTTTCTTTCATCACTGGCATGGCAAATATTTCACTGTACCAAGGTCAACATATTTGAAGATGCTATTTTCAAATTCCTCTGCCTCCTAAACTAAGCTGTGTTGCAGGAAGACATTTTCCTCCAGCAAATTAATTTATTTTTTTCAAAGAATGTAGTGTTTTTCACAGATGTTGTACAGGTATATTAAGTCTACAGTATACAAAAGTTTGAAAAAAAAGGTTGTACATCAAATAATTTCAGTAAAAATAAAAGGCTTCAGGCCTGTTTCAACAAGGATTTACACACATATTGGAGAAGATATCCATAGCTGCTACCACTTAACAGAAACAGCAGTGCAGCTGCATTTAGGATTTAAAGGCTATTTGTTGCCATTTTCTTGTTTCTAGAAGCTAGATAAGTGAAATCCCACAGCAGAGTATATCTGATTTTAAGTGTCTGACCCTCTTATTGGCAGAGCAAGCAGAGAAGTACATGTCTGAGTAGTTGCATGAAATATGGTGGTGTGTGAAAATTTTTTAAAGAGATGTTCATGACCTGGAAATTCTGTTTATGCCTAAAGTGTCTTTGCCCCTAGATCTGTCTCAAGTTGCCACTGGATTAAGGGGACCAGTTTTAACTTGTATTGCAGCTTTGGGGTCCTAATTACATTCAAGTTCCTCCAGAGTTACTACCTAAAACTGGTGTAAGAAATTAAAAGATCATAAGAAATTAAGCTAAAAGACTACTTGGAAGGTCATCTGTCCCTCCTAAGACATCATATGAGTCCAAAGACTCACATAGCAGGTAAATTTTTGCTATGATCTTCCCCACCATCAAGTATTTGCATTTCAAAAGAAAGTACTGTAGTCCCTACCCTGCATGAACTCTTCCTTGTCTGCTGTAGTAGCAGAGAAATTTTGTAGGGAATTCTGATAAAACAACTAGGAATTACATTCAAAATATAGTTTCTTTACTTCCTATATTCTTTTATGACCACTAATAAGACTGAGTTGCAAGCACAGCCTGACACAGGACAGCTACATGGTGATTTGTACCTTCTTGCATTTTTCCTGACAACTTTGCTATGACCTTGCAAGCTAAGGTACCCATCTTTCATTTATAATTCATGCATCCCTATTGATTTGTGGAGGACTAAGCAGCTTGTCCTATGTCTCTAGTTAGGAATAAATGAAAAACACAGCAAAATCCCTCCTGACTTTTTTTCAGTAGAATTGTTACTGAAGACAATGGTAGTAATAGTTCTTTCTTGTAAGCTGTTAACCAGGCATTCCAGGAACACAATTTTCTCTTTTGTAGGTTATCTGAAATCAAAGCAGGCTTCTTGTGCTGCTCTAGGAAATAATTTCTTTCCCATGAGATGGGCTGGAATGGTTAATGTGGTATAATATCTCAGTGAACGACTTGTTATCTATGGGAAACTGGTATTCTAAGGGAATTTTTCTGGATATACTCATATAAATCCCAACATATGAAGTAAAAGGAGCTGTCAGTATTTATAGAAATCTATCATAAATTTTCTAATTAGAGAAAACTACAAAGCTGGTGAGGACTACTTTTTCTTGTTGCTTCTTTGCTATTTATTTCCTTTTCTTTTAAAAGCATTCATGTGGACTGCAACTCTGAAATTAATGTTATCCCAAGTAAAATAACTATTAATGTTGGAAAATAGCAGTTTACAATGAAATCTATCTTTAGAATTTCACAGAATCAATGAGGATCAATCTTGTCTGCTTTAATTTTGGTCCTGTTTTTCCAGGGACAAAATGACTAGAAGAAGCAAAAGTATCAAAAGGACACACCCTAAATGCTTCTCAAGGCTTTTTTAGACCAGAAGCAATACAGAACAGAAAAAGGGAAGAAGAAAACAGGAAGAAAACAAAGACGCTAGAGAAAACTGGTTTTCCATTATCCAACAGATCAATGGGTGATCTAACAAGGAAATCTAAGTCACTTTGTTCCTGGTATATTTTTTCATCCAATAGATTATGTTGGCAGCATAAGTCAATCTGTACTTTTCATTCCAAGAGATAAAGTAGAAGTTACCTAGCTAAGACAATTCCTGCCCATAAAAATCATGTGGAACCTCCCAGCAAGTACCTATTTCCTATTAATCTATAGCCAATGTACAGCAACCAAGTTTATGAAGATCCAGCCAGAGGCTTCTGATTTAACATGAGGATCAAGGGGCTGCCCACTTCCAATAATTTGTCTTGCCAACAGGTGCTTGTTTTTCAGTAGTAAAAGATTACTTAGAGTTCCAGGACTGTAATGGCATCTTTGACAGCATTCATCAGAACATGCTTGAGTCTCCTTCCTACCAGATTTCATTCCTTAAAACATGTACTTCTAAAGTTGGATCAAGGGGGACATCAGATTTAAGCACTGGAGTAACAAGCTGATGAAATAATATTGTCCTGAATGAAAGAACAAAATCATGTCAGGTCAGAAAATTTCATAAACATTTTACCCTTTCTTGAGGTTTTTTTTTTTTTTCTGAAGAAATGCACATTCCAAGAGGAGGATGAATCCGCTGAATATTTTATCGCATTCCCACATGCTCTAAAAGAACATTACAACTTCACTGGAAAGTTCCATTACAAACACACAGGATAAAATTACTAGGAAAGGAAAGACCAGTACATTTCAGAGACTTTTCATGCTGAAAAAGAAAATTGATTACAGCCCATATCTGAGGTAAGTGCATGAATAAGAAACGGAATTCCAAATAAACACATAGGCAAAACCTTAAGTGCAAGCACTGATATGAGCACCCACTGACTCACCAAGCAGCCCAGTAGAAACCCTCCAAGTGCCCAGGGCAGATATATCTCTCGGCACCCACAGGGTGAACAACTGGCTGAGAATGCCACATGTGGCAATGTCACAGAGGACTTTAGATGTGTGCTGCTCAGTGGCTCACCATTAAAGGAACAGGGAATGCCAGCTGCAGAGCCTGGGCTGCTGGCATTGGTGTTATTGCCAATGAAATACTGAAGCCACTCTACACCAGTAAAGCCATATAGAAATATTATAAATGTGTCTAGAGTTCTGTAAAACCAACTAGTGCAAGCCAAAAATTCAGAATGTTTAGCTGAAAATAAGGAAAAAGTGATAAAAGTTTTTGTTTTCCTAACATAATACAGGAAAACCCTAGCAGGTGGTGTTTTTAATTTTGTAAAACTTATTTAATCTGCCCAACCCTATCCTTCGCTTCCATAAATTAAAATTAAAGATGGTTAAAATCTGGATTTTCTTTATTGATCTGACGTGGATTGTTGTTTCTATGGCTAGCAAGGAATGTCAGACAGAAGACTGCCATGTGGCCACAAATGTAAATTTAATGTAGTAGAAATACACATAGTTTTGTTGCTTTTTAATTTAAAATACATGTTTTCACTACTGAAATCAGGAAGGTTGTTTGCATTTGGAGATGGGAATGTTATTTTGGTAAGGGCAACAGACATGTTGCACATATGAGGGTAAAATGAACTTTGTACACATAAGAAAATAAAGATATAGAAGTTGAACTGAATTTAAGTCAAACACAAATTAGATTCATTGTTTGAACTGAAAAGGAGATCAGCTTATTCTGGATAAAAAGGTTTCCTTCATGATACTGATGGTGCTCTTTACCTTCATGTCCCCCTTTTAAACGGACTTTCCCTTTTCTTCATAGCATAACTTGTACTTGAGGAACCACCTTTAAAGCTCCACATGTCAAAACTTCCTACTCAGAGGCTGCATTTCTAAAAAAGCTCAGCCTGTCCCTGATATTTCACTTCACAGAAAATATGGAAACTATTGCCCGACATGCCCTTATCAGACCTTAGTGTTGTCTCCAACATTGAGTATTTCAATTGCACTGAGCAAAGAGGCTGAATGATTACCTCTCAAAAACAGCAGCCAATTAAATATTTACGTGATACAATGCACCTCCAGTAAGTTCCATCTGATTTCACATAGCTATCAAGTGTATTCTCATCTCAGTGTACAGTTAAACATAAAAATTCCCATGTAACAAGAAAAGATTACAACTGTACATCCAAAGCCGAACTCATCACCTCGATTTTTGTAAGCAGTAGTGGACTTTCCTGATGTTTCTGACTGCTTAGACACTTAATTTTTCACATCTTCAAAGACGACACTTACGTGTATTTTCATTTGAAATGTTACCATCCAAAAAATTTTCTATTAGTTAAAGGACATTCACTATGTTGCTCTGTCAGACTGTTTGAAATCAGCATTCAAATCACAGTGTAGTGTGTAATCATAATAGGCTGTAACACAAAAACAGAGCAGATGGAAATATTCATGCTAGTTTTGAAGGTTAGGAAGTTCTTCACACATTCACAAAAGAGTTCAAAATGTTTGCCTACCTTTAGCTGAAAATCTTTAATAAAATCCTAAACCTGCTAGCTCTGCCTCTGAAAAAAAAGCACCAGCATCAAAGTATTTATTAGATAGAAATCTTGGCAGAATGTATTTCCAAGAGAGCTGGGATTAAATACACAGAGGGTAAATTATATTCACTAAGTAAGACTCCTTTGAGGTCATGATTATGAGGCACTCTGTTGTCCAGGATAAAAAAAGAAGTATAACCTCCATCAGTGCTTTACTTGTCAAAAATACAAAAGGATAATTTTAGGTTTTGAAGAAAACAGTCTTATAGCTGTCTTTTCAACCACATAATGGTAATTTTAAGAAAACACACAAATCCAGGAAAAATAGTTTCCACATTGGAACGACCATTGTGCCATGTTCTACATAAACGAGGTTTTTGTGGGAAATGGAAAGTTTATAACTCCATTTGCCCTAGGGTGATCGTTCACTTGGCAAAACAATCTCTGTATAAATATGATCCCTGATTCAGTGTTGTATGAACTCTGTGGCCACGCCACACTTTGGATTCTTTGTTGATTTCTTTAACTGACCCATGATGTTTTCCAAATTAAAATTTGCAAGATCCTTGCAAGATCCTCTGTAAATTTAGTTTAGAGATTTCAGCTTCCAAGGTGGAAAGTACAACAGCAACTCAGAAAATCCAAGATAAGAAACACTGTAAACAGTGAAGTACTTGGTATGTGAGATACAAAGTCAGCATTTCTTTAAATTATAGCTAGTCTCATACATACTGATAATTCCTGAAACTTTAATAATATCAGGTGATTTATAAACATTCATTCAAAATTTACTATTCCTGGTTAGCATCTAAGTATGTTATTCAGATCAGATGCCATAATCTACAATTCTAGTATTGCCTTGGAAGCAATTTATGATTCTGACAGTCAGAACAGTTTATTGGTTTATGCTTCTTAACATCTTGTTTTCATCATATTCGGATGAAAATTCCCATTCCTCACTCAGTTATTGGCTGAGATCAGGAGAGCAGTGAAAAACGAGCAGGCTGTGACTTATCAGATTTGTGGCTCACTGAAGTCACTAAGACATGGCATGTAATAACCATGAAATCCTGGAGCTGAAGATCTCGAGGGGAGTGACCAAGGCTGGAGCAGAGCACTAACCCTGGACTTCAGGCAAGCAGACTTTAGATGGATCAGGGAACTCATAGGTGGGATCCCATGGGATCAGAGGAGTGAAATTGCTCAGGAAAGCTGGTAGGTCTTTAAGCTGGTATGCTCTGAGGGCAAGAATGGTCCATCCCAATACTCAGGAAAACAAGTAGAGATGTCAGGAATATGGTGTGGCTAAGCAGGGAGTTCATGGTGGAGCGGCATACAGAAGAGGGAAGCGGGGACAGACTACAAAAAAAAAAGGAATTTAGAAACATTGTCCAGACATGCAGGGATGCTGTCAGGAAAGCCAAAGCTCACCTGAAAGTGATGCTCACAGTGAACAGCAAGAGCAATTGGAAGAGCTACTTCTGGTGTATTAGTAGGAAAAGGCTGAACAAGAGGGGCCCATGACTGAACAGGGTGGTTGGTTTAGTGACAGTGAACACAGATTAGATTGAGGTACTCAATGCCTTCTCTGTCTCAGCCTTCATCAACAAGGACTCCCAGGCCTCTGCTTCTTGAAGTGGCTCACGAAAGAGGAGAAAAACTAGCTGTGGCTGAGGGTTGAGTAAGGGATTAATGGAGAGAAATCACAGAAGCGCAAATCATGCCTGACCAAACTGTTTGCCTTCTGTAAGGATACTGTGTCCATCTTTGAGCCCTCCAATACAAGAAAGACAACAATGAATTGGAGCCTGTTCAGCAGAGGCCACCAAGGTGATGGGTGCTGGAGCACTTGCTTTGTGAGAAAGAGGCTGGGGGAGCTGGGCTTGTTCAGCTTGGAGTAGAGACAACTTTGGGGTACCTAACTGCAGTCCCAGTGCCTACAAAGAGATCATCCTGGGAACAGGGCTGGGCTCATCACTGTGGTGCATGGCAGGAGGGCGAGAGACAGCTGATGGAAACTAGAGGGGTCACACTGGATATAAGGATAAGCTGTTTTCCCATGAGGACAGTCCCACAGCAGCATAGGTTACCCACAGAGCTTGTAAAGTCTCTGTCCTTGCAAGTTTTCAAGCCCCAACTGGATGAAACCCTGAGCAGCCTGGTCTGACCTCAAAGCTGTCCCTTTTGTGAGCGGGAGGCTGGATCAAAGACCTTCTCAGGTTCCTCCAAGCCCGACCTATCCCGTGATCCTGCGGTAAACAAAAGTTTCTTATTGTTTGACAGAATGGGTCATATGCAGTTACTGGGACACTTGCTTCATGCCTTCATCTGTGGCTTTCAGATATTGGTTCCTGTTAGAGTCAGTAGAGCTTTTGATTTTCTACATAGGAATGATAGCTTGAATGACCTTTCAGCATGTTAAATTGACCTATGATTTTAAATCTTTCTGCCATAATATAGACATTTCCCAATTAATTTGCCATCTCCCTGAGCTACACACCATGTAACCATGAGCTTAATATAATGAAAAATGTGTCTCTGACTTTTTAGGGGGGCTATTTTATTATTAATAATAATAATTATTGCTAATAATTATTATTATTAAATACCTTTTTACTGCTCTGCATAATTTATTTAAACATTTCCCATTACATATCTAAAGATGTCATCTAGTATCGGGTTTTAATTTTGAATATTTTGAAACCACCTGAGAGAATGGTCCTCATCCTAAACATATCTAGGTACCTACAAAACTTGCTTCCATAGCCACAGTTTCTGATTCAGTCAAAACATGAAAAATTTAGGTAACTTTGTCTCCTTCCAACACAGCAATATATATAGTTTGACAAGTATAAGCTGTTTTCACTGCCTGATTGAAGCCATTAATGAAGGAATTGTTTTGTACTGTATTTTGCTCTCGTATTGAAGTGACTTACGCAGCCTAACATCTTTGAAACTTTTGTTAGATAGAGAGCTTTTCCATGCTGCTCAGTAGTTAAACTCTTCTCAGTAATGAAGACAAACATTTTCTTGCTGTTGATGCCTGGAGATGGATTTCTGCAGACCAGTTACAGGATTAGGATTCAGAATATATACTCGGGTTAACATTCAACAATGTCACCTGGCAACAGTTTGTGCGCACCAACTACGTGTGACAACCTGTATCAAATGCAAGATAAATTAACCTTATTTTATTGACAGCTAAGATGTCTTGATTTGGTCATCTTGTCTTACAGTCATACAGGTATCAAAATGGGCTCAACAATTCACCACAGAATGCATAAATAATAACTTTCTATGCTGTGATAACTTCTTGTGTGGAAAAGCCACTTGCAGAGAGCTGACCACTTAACTTTGTTCTTTACTCTACTGAACATGTTCACTAGATCTTGAGTGTGGAAGCTTTGAAAACATAATTTAGAGTTCTACTTATTCCATTAGCATGACATTCATTTAAATTAATTTGCTTTGACTTGGCTCCTGGCAGACTGATGGATCACAGTTGTCATTTGTACTAACAGTGGCAGTCTGTCTCCTCCGTTTCACATGCCTTGTGCTAGAATTTTCATTACTCGGTACAATAGAGTTTGACTAGTCATTGGAAATAAGTACAATCAGTTCACAAAAGAAAAAAAAAATCACATATAAATCATATCAATGAAAAAAAAAACCCCTGTATTTTAAACAACTGAAGTTCAAGCAGCTTTGGATAAAGATGTATGGGACGTTTCATAGGTGGGATATGAACAATGTCCTGGGAAAGCCTTCTTTCTCATATACCAAACTCAGTAACAGGTTTTGTTCGTTGTTGCCTTTCAAAGATGAAACAGATGAAAATAGTACAAGAGTACGCTTATGTAACACCATGTCTTCTGAACATTGTCAGCTTGTTCCCCCAATTTCTAAACTTTACTTCTGACATGCACATGCGGATTGTGGGCACAGTGATTCATCAGTGCAAGGATGAAGAATGAATCATCCCAAAATGATCATGGAGGAGGTGGATATGGTGGTACAGGAGGGCACACCAGAGGCAGCATGCTGCACCATGTGAAAAACGTGTTCAGGAATGAATGAAGTGCTCTCAGATACATTCGTTCTCTGAGAATTAAAATAGACCAATGTGATTTCTCCACAAATCTACCCTGTAGAAAAAAATATATTCCACAAATAAAACCAAACTTTGAAGTGCAGAAAAGGCATCTGGGATTGTAGTTCCATTTCTACTTTCCAAATTAATCTTGGTTTTAAAAAACAGGCTACGTGCTAAAGTGTCATCTATCATGTCCAGTAGTCTTACCTTGCACCATGCTGAATGTTGTAATCTAACTTCCCTCTATTGTAACTAATAATGACGTTATAGCATCATGTCCAGAGAAGCCTGAAGAAGAAATAATTCTCAACTATACACACCTCTTCACTTCCTTATATCTGTCAAGTCCTAGAAAGGAACAGTAATGTAAGGAGTCTGTTCTCATGACCTGCTGTTAGTATGGCTTAATTTAACCCGTCTGCCTGTGAGTATTACTGTATATTGATTTCTTATTTCCATTTTATCTCTTTATAGAAGTACCTTAAACCTGACAGATATAGTAAATGCTAGTGCATTTATACAGTCATCCATAAACATATTTCCCACTGCCATCCCTTTTGAGGACTCAGGTCAACTTTTGTGATACACAATTATGATACAGATACAAAATGAGCACACAGTAATAACATGGGTATTTTGCATGAGAAACATTGACCAATTTAGGAATTTTTTGGGGTGTTTTTTTAATTAAACAGATTAAACTATATTTTTTATTCTTTGTTCTGTGGCTCTTCAAGACACTGGCCTCAAATTCCTCAGAAACATCCAACTTGAGAGAAGCTGGATAAATATTACTTGCCCCAACAATACAAAAGAAGTCAGAATCTGGTTAATTCAAGTTATAACAACAAGTCTTTTCCTAGCGTAATGGTTTGATGCTTCCCGAGTGAATTCTTTTTCTGTTTTATGGCAGTACTTCAAGAAATAAGAAACTTCCAATACAATGCCTGTATTGGGAAACTAGGAATTAAGACTCCTTGTGGAAACAGCAGTGCCCATTATTGATTCTGCCAATTGTTCTGGGGTGAGATGTGAAACAGAAAGGGTGTTAGTCAGGAAATGTTATTGTCTTACATGGAATGATAGCTTCTCCAAATAAGCACCACCATATTATCTAGGCAGCAGGGGGCATATGTTATTTCAGGCCATTTTTAAAGTGTGACTATAGTCTACATAATCAAGAACAACCAAAGGGAATCTGTTACTATTTCATATAAAGGCTTGAGGTAGCAACTTAAGACTTTCTTTTTATATAAATTTTCTCACTGGAAGTGAGAGAAAAAACATCTCATGATTGCAACTGCTGAACCAATGGATAAACCTGGTTAGTTTGGTGGGAGTCTTTTTTGGTTTTTTTAATTTTTTTTTTACAAGCCTTAAACTGCAACAGACTCTAAAGCCCCAGCTGAGTCTCTTTTGGCTTCTGTTCATAGACTCTACCACTGGATGTTTTTACCTCCTCTAGCCTTATTTCAGAACTGCACCACAGCAATGAAAACAGCAAATCAATACATTTTCCAACATAATTTTGTCAGAAAATACCAATTCATCTATACTGAAATATGGTTCAGACTTCTCAAGGAGAATCTGAAGGTGATAAATATATCCTAGCACAGCTAAAAAGCCTCAGGCAATGGTATGTGACGCTAGTCAAGTCCCTACTCGAATTCTAACTTGCAATCAGGTCTTAAATTTCACAGTCTCACATATTAGACAAGTACATGTAAAGGTTTTTAAGCGGAGATGTCTTTTGCTGTCTCTCACTGAACAAGTTCAGTTTAATTCAGTCACAGAAACAAGTAATAGATTTTCAGAGCAATAGCTGAGTTTTCTGGACAGCAGTAGCGCTGAACAGTGAGACCATCTGGAAGAGTTTCCACAGCCCAGCCTGAGTGGAGCTTCATAGAGTTTGGCCTAGGCATGTTCATCCCCACTGCTCACCTGCCTCATCCTGTCCCACCTACAGCAGGTATGGATGTCACAGGGTATCCTACAGATACTTAACAGCAGATTTGTAAAGGAAAAAAGGATTTACTTTTGAGGGATTTAAACAGTCTCTCATCTAGATATTAAGGGTTTTAATCAGTTTGGTTTCAAGCCTCATTGGGGAGGTCCAAGACAGAAAAGATTGGTGATATGGGAAGAACAGCAAACGAATTACTCTTTAAGCAAATAAATGTAAAAGAGCATGAGTTATCCTAATAAAGGTACTTTAAAGGAAATTATTTGTTTATTTTTATTATACTTCATCTGACATTTGTTTTCTCTGTTAAAGGACAACTTCAGTGTACTAATAACCACACTGTGCAGACAGGAGGGTTTGGAGGAAACAAGGGAAATGAAATGCTCATCTGAAGCATGCATGAACTTTGCCTTTCAGAATGATTAAGACCATTTTATCTAATCTCTCAGATACTTAAAAGAGATTATAAAACATCACTTACATACTCAGAACTTTAACCAAGTTTGCATTGGTAAAAAGCACCATATATTATTTAGTTAGTGCTATTTATAATAGTATGGCTATCATCACATTTATAGAGCTTTCCAGTCCTGAATATATCATATACTCTCTCTCTGCCTAAGTACAATGGATGGAGAAATGGGGCCAAAATCAGTGAAAACAAATTACTGCCATGAATTTTTGGTACCTTAAACTTGCCTGTTCACTTCACTTCACTGGGACAAGGATTTCAACTAGAAATACCCTCACTGAGTAGAAAATCCATCATGTACCAATTGGAAATACACATTTATCATTTCCATTTGCAAGAGCAATGGTTTCTGATCCACTCATTTGGGCATATCTACAACATATTAAAATGAATAGCATCTAATATTTCAGAAAGGCAACAAAACATAACCAAAGAACTTAGTCTGAATCTGATGATTTTGAGCATAACTTATTCATCCTATTCCTTGTTTAACTAGGTCTCCACTTAATAAGTGTATGGCTAGACAGTCTTTCCTTCTCTTCTTCCCCATCTACATGGCTGCTTATTTACCCCATAAAGGGCCAGGCTGCTGAATAGACATAGATTAGGTTAAATAGCGAGAAAATTGTTCCAGTGATTATCTAGCTTCTCAGATACCACAATTATCCCAAAGATTCAACAGCTGCTTCATGTTTCCCAGTTACAGCAACAGACTGGTCAGTAAAAGGAAAGATTGTATTTTTACTGGTTTTTTTTCAAGGTGTGGCACATTACACTCAACCACAAAGCCAATCAGAAGTCTTCCGTGAAATAATGAAGTTAAGAATCAAAGAAGGATCTAATTCTCTCACCTGACATAAAAATCAAGTAATTGGGAAAAGAAAGAAGGCAAACATTAATATGGGACTCAGTTATCAGTTTTGTAGCAAACCTAATTTCCAGAGATACCCTAACTTACTCAGCTGTTCAGTGAAAAATCAATGACTGGAAACTGGGCTGATTCAGAGAAGCACAGCTGTCAACATTGCATTGCTCTCCTGCTGCTTTATTTCTCCCTTTTCTTGAATCCCTTCACTAGTTTCTATATTCCTTCTGCATTGTTTTCAAGTTACTTATTCTTTGCACATCTTACAATGATCTTCTATATCTTTCTCTGTGTTTTTTTTTCTTCTGTATGTAAAAAAAATAGATCTATAAAACCCAGTTCTCATAATCTGAATTTGTTAGTTCTCTCTTTGCTTGCTTTCCTACTCCTGGTTTTGAGCCTACCTTTGCATCAGTCTGCGTGATTTCTTCACATGTGAAACTGTCAGGAAGAGGCAGGAGCATTTTGCTGTGGTCAGACAAACAGAGGACAGTCTTATTTGCTCTGAGCCAAAGTGCATATTGGTTTAGGAGTCTCTTTTTTGAAAAAGGAGTGGGTAGGTTGTTTCAAGGGAGAGAAATTCTCTAGAAATGGACAGCTGAGAATTCAGCTTGGTGTATGTTTTATGTACAGTTATTTTTGTACTGAGATTTGAGAGCGAGTTAGACAAAATACGTTTTCATGCAACACCCCTGAGAACCAAAATGAGGGTATACTCACACTGAAGCCAAATAGTGCCTTCAGGCTTTCCCAGATGGAGAGTGATGCATTAGTTGATGATGATATACCTGGCACAATTTATGGAGCTCTGGCTTGCCTGCGTTCCTGCAGCCTTTCCTGAGCTTCCCATGGACTGCAGCAGATTCAGACACTGTATGGTGATTAGTGTTTTCATTCCAATTTATGTTCTGCAAGCCTCACCTTCAGATATTGCATCCTATGAAGAGGAACAGGTGAAGTGGCTTGGTTTTATTTACCATCGTACTCACACAACAGGAAGCTCTCAGGCTGAATGCAGGGCTTTTAGGGCTCAGCAGGTTGCTCTACTCTGTTGTACTGAACAAATAGGGTGGGGTGGATGCAAGGCCTTGGGAGACCTGGTTACCTGGGACATGGAGAAGGCTGAGGTACTTAATTACTTTTTTTGCCTCATTCTTAACCAGCCAGGGCTCTAGCCTGAAATTGTGGAAGGCAAAACCAGGGACTGGGAGAATGAAGAACTGTCCACTGTAGAAGAGCAGGTTCAAGACCATCTAAGGAATCTGAAGATACACAAGTCCGTGGGACCTGATGAGATGTATCCATGGGTTCTGAGGAAACTGGTGGATGAAGTTTCCAGGAGATTGTCCATCATATTTGAGAAGTTGTGGCAGATGGGTGAAGTTCCGACTGACTGGAATTTTTTAAAAAGGGGAAAAAGTAAGACCCGAGTAACTACAGGCCAGTCAGTCTCACCTCTGTGGCTGGCAAAGTCATGGAGTAGATTCTCCTGGAAACCATGCTAAGGCACCTGGAATCTAAGGAGGTGGTTGGTGACAGCCAAAAGGGCTTCATTAAGGGTGAATCGTGCCTGACCAGTTTGGTGGCTTTCTATGACTGTGTTATAGCATCAGTGGATAAATGATGAGCAACAGATATCATCTAACTGGACTTGTGCAAATCAGTTGACGCTGTCCCACACAACATTCTCATCTCTAAACTAGAGAGAAATGGATTTGACCAATGGACCACTTGGTGGATAAAGAATTGGCTGGATCCTCGCACTCAAAGAGTTGTTGCTTGATGTGCAGGTGAGGACTGGTGATGGGTGGTGTTCCTCAGGGGTCAATGTTGGGACTGGCCCAGTGACATGGACAGTGGGATAGAGTGCACCCTCAGCAAGTTCATTGACAACATCAAGCTGTATGGTGCGGTCGATATGCTGTAGGGAAGGGATGCCATCCAGGGGAACCTTGACAGGCTGGAGAGGTGTTCCCATGCCAACCTCATGAAGTTCAACCAGGCCAAGTGCAAGGTCCTGCATACACAGGTCAGGGCAATCCCAGGCACAAATACAGGCTAGGTAGAGAATGAATGGAGAGCAGCCCCGAGGAGAAGGACTTGGGAGTGATGATGGACGAGAAGCTCAATATGAGCCAGCAATGTGCACTTGCAGCCCAGAAGGCCAACCACATCCTGGGCTGCATCAAGAGAAGCATGGCCAGCAGGTCGAGGGAGGTGATTCTCCCCCTCTACTCTGCCCTAGTGAGACCCCACCTGGAGTACTGTGTCCAGTTCTGGAGCCCCCAACATAAGAAGAACATGGACCAGAGGAGGTCCACGAAGATGCTGAGAGAGCTGGAGCACCTCTTCTATGAGGACAGGCTGAGAGAGTTGGGGCTGTTCAACCTGGAGAAGAGAAGGCTCTGGGGAGTCCTTATAGCAGTCTTCCAGTACCTAAAGAGGGCTTATAGGAAAGACGGAAAAAAACCTCTTTAGCAGGGCCTGTTGTGATAGGACGAGGGCTAATGGTTTTAAAATAGAAGGGAGCAGATTTAGACTAGATATAAGGAAGAAATTTTTTACAATGAGGTTCATGGAACACTGGCACAGGTTACCCAGAAAGGTGGTGGATGCCCCATCCCTGGAAACATTCAAGGCCAGGTTGGATGAGCAACCTCATGTAGCTGGAGATGTCCCTGCTCCTTGCAGGTGGGTTGGACTAGATGACCTTTAAAGGTCCCTTCCAACCCCAACTATTTTATGATTCTATGATTTCAAACATTTTCTTGGAGCTGCAATTTTTCACAGGCAAAGGTTATATGACAAGCATATATATGGCAGCTAGTTCTTTCCCATTGCTTTTAGCTGAAACCACAGTTTGTTCAGATATCATTTTGAAGGCTAATTCATTCATAAGCTCCCTTTAACACATCCTGAACCAGTAGAAAATATATTGCCATTTCATATTTTAATTAGCACAAATAATTGTTCATTTAATTGCCAATCTCATCAGTAAAGTGTCTTTAATAAGAAGATACAGGAAGTTCCAAGCTCATATGTTCTTCCACAGTAAAATTCTCAAGGGCTATTTTCAATTAAATATTCTGTTAACCATTATGAGGCTTTCTGAATCAATTGATTTTGCTTTTCTGTTCCAAAGTTAGCTATTTGCTGTGCTTCTCCTCAGCATTTTCTCTCCTTGTAGAATGAATGACAGTGAAGTAAAAGACTCAATCAAATAAGGTTAATAGATTTTGAAATTAGAAGGAATATCACGATCTTTAATAGCCCGACTCGCTAAATAGTGCAAGCCATAGAAACTCACCCAGTGATTCCTGCATTCAATACAACATCTCTTTAAATTTTAGCACATCCATTGGAAAGTTATCCAGTCTTGATAAGTACAGACTTCCAGAGGTAGAATCCAGTACATCCCTACCTGTTCTATTTTTGGTAAATTATCCTGAAAGGTTAAACCATGTACCAAACATCTTTCATCAGGTTTTGATATCACTTTTCATGGTAAATAGAGCTATCAGGAGTCAATTCCCATGTTGTTACTTGTAGATCGCTGGCAAATCATGACTTAATCTCTGTTTCAGCATATTACATGCACTTATCTTGCTATTGTCCTTACTATGAAAATGTTTTCCAGAGATACATAATTAACTAAGCTCTTCCCTGAGATGTTTCCACTTTTTTTTTCAGTGCAAAAATCAGAATGAGATTCTTACTTATGCATACAGACATGATATTTCTTAACTACTTCCTCTTAATACTCTGCAGCTTATGTTTCAATGCAACACTTTCTTTCCTAATTATAGCAATACACTGACAAATAGGTTATCTATCCCATAGATTATCTATCAGTGCAATTAATTCTCAGTAGTGTCATCATATTCCCCTGCTAAGAGTTTATATTCTTAGACATATGGAATTTGACTTATTTCCATTAATTAATATTTTGTTCAGTGGAGATCACCTTATTAAGTGACAGACCACTTTGTAAAACTAGTCTGTCATCATAATTATTTACCAGTCTGGAAAGTTTACTCCACTGGCAAGCTGTGACATTGATTACTTTGACTTTCTCCCATAAATTTGCTAGAAAATTTCAACTGCTATGAAGCAAAACTCAGATCTCTGTGGCAGGATTACACCTTAGGCAAGATGGTGTATTGGCAAATTGATTTCATTTTTGCATTTAACTAGTCTTCATTCTGTTGTAATGATCTTAGATTTTGTGAAATTCTTTTATTTGACCACTGTGATACTTTTTTGTCATCCAAATTTTTTTATATCATATTTGTTTGGCAGAGTAAATGAAAGTTACAGAAATCCTTTTTGATTGCTGTTAATTATTTCAACATCCTTTTATTTTTATATGAATGCCTTCTATATTGAACAACTAGTTGGACTCAGTAGAGCTATGAATGCACTACGTTTTAGTGATTGGACACCAGATTTCTAAAAACTTGAAGAATGACTGATTTTGAAAATAAGAGAAATCAACTAAATATTCACTATGAAAGGCAAAAGAAGCCATCAATAGTTTCACTATATTTGGGGAATAAAAGACAGTTTCAGACAATGAATACATTGGGAAAAAAATGTACTCTTTGACTAAAATTTGGAAAGAAGAAAAATAAGTGTTTTTCCATACACGGTTTTAACAGTTTTATGCATATATGTGACTGGCTGATTTATTACAAGCATTGCACATTTTCACAAAAATCTTTTACTTTAACCTATTTCCAGCTGAAAAGTATGAGAATCACATTATTACTAAGACCATATTTTTCCGTATGCATGTATAACATAAATAACAAGTGTAAGTAAAAAAACCCAGCCATTCTTTGTGCATTATTCATTATAACATTGTTTTCACTATATATTTTTTCTGTGAAAATTGGCTAATTACAGAAGCCTATGGCCATACTTAATCACTGACCATATTAGTATCTCTGATGGTTTGGTTGGACATTGGTAAATGCCTGTAGTTTTTCAAAAGGTAGTGGATTTCATAAATTGTCAATCTCACAAAGTGTCTGTGTAGATTTATATTCTGCACAGCAAAACATCTCAGTTCTTATGATGGCACCAATTTTCTTCAACTTAGTAATGAGGAAATTCCTTCACCTTAAGTGACAAGGGACTTTGTTGTTTTTTCTCTTCTGAGTTTTTATTCGTAGATGCATTCAGTGAAGAAATCCTGTAGGTCACTAGAGACTAAAACTACAAAATATTACCTGAATTTTTGTCCTCAGGTTTTTTTCAGAAAACGGTGTTACTTGAGGAAAACATAGACCATTAACGGACTGAAACTATTTCCTTCAGCTTTGTAGTGGCTTTTAAAAATTTTCCTATAAAGTAAAAAATTAAGTTAATTTTTACTTACCAAATGCCATAGTATAAGAGCTACACAATTTTGCATTCTAAAATATAGCTTAAGAAAAATTTTCCTTTAATCTTGCATTGTTTCAACCTAAGCCTTTCTCCTGGAGTTTTATGAAAATGTTAATTAAAAATAATCACATCATATGCATCATTAAAATCTGTTTTAAATAGATTTGAATACAGAATACAAAAAAAAAAGACTCTTACTATTATTTCAAATACTAAAAATAATCCCTCAGCGAGGGCTGTCTATAATGTTTAGAGCTTTCAATTTAAAAGCTATCCTACTCTTGGCATTCGCCCTTACTTAATTATTTCTTACTTGGTGAGAATGACTCTTTCTCCGTCCAAGGCAGCAGCTGTATCATATTGATATAATCCAAACAGGGCAAAAAATGTATTTATTATTCTTGCTTGGACGGATGACTTGAGGAGCCTCTATATAGAAAATGTCATGTAAAGTAACAATACTGTCTCTTTGAGGCAAATCCATCTGCTGCTGTATTTACTAAGTTCCTTTCACATATCATGCTTTCTTTTTATTTCCTTCATTATAGTTATTTGTGTTCCATTAATTATTCTTACTAAAAACAAAACAAATAAACTCCAGATCCTAAAGACAGAGTATTTCATACTTTCCAGTTTTTCCAGAACAGTATTTTTTTCAAGGGAGATGTTGTATTATGACTTAGAGGTCATTGATTTCATGCTTAAGTATGAATCTTTGACTACCAAATACACCATTTAGACCAGGCAATTGATTTGCATTTAAATTACTTTGATTTTAGTTTTGTTTTTTCCCCCAGCATTTCTTTGTGACACATTAGCTGTCTGCCTAACTCACAACAGCTTTATTAGCCTTGAGCCATGCCAAAGTTCGTCAAGTTTGATGCCCTGTTTCCAGTGGTGACAAAAACCAGCAATAGCTGGAGAGAGACACAAAGCTGTGTGGGAGATCTTGCCCACCGCAGCAACCTCCACTCAATTCCAAGAGCCACAAAGAATGAAGGTTTGTATTCTCCTTCACAGAAAGTAGTTCAACGGTAAGTAATCATGCAATCACCTCTGTAAATATCAAATATATTTTTGATTCCCAGCCTCACTGGTCTTCTCTTCACCTTCAAAAAATACCAGGTTCTAGATACCTACACTTTCAGCTGCTCCATTAAAAGCTGATGGAAACAGATAGTTTATTTTCCTAACAGCACCTAATTTCCTGAATTACAACTTTAACTTCTTGATATTCCAGCCGATTCACTGACTTTTCCAAACTCTTCGGTTTCATCAAGGAAAAAAATCTGTTTGTTTTATACCTTTGGCTATTTATAATAATTTAGAATCATAGAATGGTTTGAGTTGGAAGGGACCTTAAACATCATCTAGTTCCAATCTCCATCCACCATCCACTAGACCAGATCGCTTAAAGCCCCATCCAGCCTGAGCTTGAACAATTTCAGGGATGGGGCATCTACAACTTTTCTGGGCAACCTGTTCCAGTGCCTCACCACTACTGCAATGAAGAATTTCTTCCCTATATCTAATCTAAATCTCCACTCTTTCAGTTTAAAGCCATTACTCCTTGTCCTATCACTACATGCTCTTGTCAAAAGTCCCTCTCCAGCTTTCTTGTAGGCCCCCTTTAGGTACTGAAAGGCTGTTATAAGGTCTCCCCAGAGCCTTCTCTTCTCCAGGCTGAACAGCCCCAACTCTCTCAGCCTGTCCTCATAGGAGAGGTGGAACCAGCTATCCAACTCCTTCTCAGCCTCCCTGATGCTACGCAGCCTTCTTACTGACTCCAGCAACTCAGCCACCTGCCACAGGAGCTCTTCCACCTGTGCTCACCTTCTGCAGGCAGTGCTGCTGCCTGTCCCTGCCCCGGGAGAAAAGTCTGGGCACTTTCTGCAGTCTGAGGTCTGCACTGCAGCCTCTCCCTTCAGCAGCTCTGTCTGTGTGGAGGCACTGGTCACCACTGGGGTAGCTGGTGCAGACCCCGAGCTGGAGCTGCAGCCTTTACTTTTAGACAAGTGCCCACAATTCTGCCTTGAGGGTCAGGTAAGACAAGTGCCTTTGACCTGTGCCGATGGTCAGACCTGCACAGAACATTGCTTGGTTGCGGGGCTATGTATGCTTTAAGTCTCTCACTTGGCCAGAGGAGTGCCCCTCCTTTGAAGAAATACCCTCCCACACAAACTGAGGTGAGAGCTCTTGTGCAAACTGCTGTGCCGTGCTGTGCCCTTGCTGCCGCACCATACCCTGTTTGCCCATCCTAATCCTGGTGCTCCTGATCACCAGCACTCCCCAGAGCTTCCTTTTGTGGGAGTTTGGGGTGGCAGCCATTACTCCTGGCCCTGCCCACGCCTTGTCAGCCGCTCTTGTCAGAGCTGCCAACTCCTGTGGGGGGTCTTGTGCTCCCTGGGGTTTCCCTGTGTCAGGAATCCCCTCTGTATTCCATGATCCTCCACTTTGCTGAGGAATGTGCCTACACCAGAGCTGATCGCCTTGTGAGTGACCATCTTAATTTATGATAGCCTGCAGTAATTTATGCTGCTGCCAATTATGTTCGCTAGAGACATTTAGCTAAAGCAACCTCATATGACTTGATGTTAAATCATATCAGTTTACTTTTTGCCTTACACTTCTCTTTTTTTTTTTTTTTGTCACAGGTATGTAGGCCTTACTGTGACATTTTTATTGGATTTATTTACTGTATGCAGTGATTTTTTTATTTTACTTTTTCATTTTACTTTATTTTTTTAACTGATCTACAATAATTCCCCATGTAGTCACTCACACTGCACATTTCTTGAGTTATAGTTTGCTCCATTTCTGAAGCAGATTAAGCTATCTCATACAGTCTTAAAAAGAACAGAGTGTATGCACAAGGAGCTACTGATGACTAATTAGTATCTCATAAATTTGTTACATTTTAAATGATCTATGTTAACTCACACTGCAACAACACCACTGGTGTGCTCCCTTCATCACCAATATATAGAAATTTGTGAATATTCAGAGGCAAATGGAAATAGATGAGCCAGTACTGTACAGCCACAAGGACTGGTAGACTATGGGCAAAATAAAGAAGTATAAAAGAGGAAAATGTTTCCATCATTCCATTAGCATATTTGATAGTGTTGTGTACTGTCTAAGCAGGAATTTTAATGCAATATTTGAATCCCTCATAACAATTTTTCCCTCTTTGCATGTGTTATTTCTAGGAGTACAGTTGTTTGAAGATTGACAAGTATATTTACATGATCGTGTTCTCTCTCTCTGCTACTTCGTCCTTGCCCCATCTTCCAAAGAATGGCATTTCAGAATTAGAAAAGGCTCTTTTTCCTATCTTCTCAGCAATAAGCACAGTTACTTAAATATTTTATAAGAAGCGGGAGTTCCTGCAGTGTTTAAGTAGAATGTTCTGCAAATGCACCTCTCTACATATGCTTTTGTGTCTCCTGATGTATGCAAAAAAACAATTTCCTTGAATTTTTGACAACTTCCATTATTGACTACTTCTTTTACTATGGCTGCATAGCTTAACAGCCCCTGCATATACCATGCTCCTGCCTACACTGAGCAGCTAAGCCTTTATTATGCTTGGAATCATGAAAGCTTCCCCCAACTTTAGGATCTTCATCGTGTAGTTCTGCATCTAATGTAGTTCTACTTGTAGAAATACTATTTAGCAAAATTACTTAGAGACAGATTCCATCATGCTATTTACATTAATTAACTCCTTACTCTGCCAGTGGTCACCAAGATATTGCCAACTCAACATAAGAATGATACAAAACGGATATTTCTTCTGTTTTGAGAGATTAATCACAAATTAGTTGGATGTTCTTAAACAGTGGTCCTTAGACACACGCAGAAATACACACAGCTTACTCAAGAAGTTTCAACAGGGAAGGAGATATGTTTGGATACTAAAGGTGTGGTGGACCTGACCATTTATGATCTGAAAGCTTTGATTCTGTTCTTCCTCTCACATTCCACCTAGCTCTAGAAAGTTTGTAGCACAAGAAAACAGGTGCTGCTGCCTTTGTCTTCTGTTCAAAATCTTGGCTGCAGTCTTCCATCAATGTCTTTACTTGATGCCTCCAGAAAGAGCAGAAATATCTTTGCAGCCCCTTGCAGAGCCGGTATCTGATGCAAAGTCCACTCACGGCATAAACACACAAGAATATTTTAGGTAAATGATAGGCAAAATAAAAAAATATATATTTTGTAAAAATTAATGTTTTTTTCCTCCTTAATTCAATAGTCTAAAATTGATGATTCCACCTGTTTTCTAATAGAAGGAGTTTGTTAATGCTCTATCTGCAATGACTGTGCCAGGGGCACGGCACTCTAAGTAGTCATTAGCTGGAAAGGCATATGCACTGCGGTTCAATTGCACACACTTCACTTTTACGAGAAGTGTGTGCAGCCAGTGTCTATATTCTTGAATAAAAGGAGAAGACAATTTTAAAAAGTTAGATAAAGACAGAAATGTACTGAAACTCAACACAGGTCTCCACAGTTCCTTTGGCTGTAGAATGGAAAAGAACACAAACATGGAAATGGGAAAGGGCGGAAACTGGGAACAAGGAAAGTGAAAAGAAGAGGGCAAGAGAGAGATATTTCTTATTCCTTATAATCCCACAGCAGAATATTAATTTCAAAGTAAGTATATGACACCATTCTGAATAATATATATGACTAAAAGTAGAGCTCTTTAAAGATGGCCACTTCATGAAGGAAACCAAAGCATAGCAAAGCAACACATGAAAGGAAGAACTTCAGGATGGCTTTTCCTTGGCAGATGGATCTAGTGCTGCTTGCTAAAAACCATCTTCCCTCCTCAGTATTAAAGAGCAGCCATTTTAAAAGTGACACTATTAAGCTTACTGCAGAGACCTAGTAAAGTGATTGGAGAAGAGTTCATCCTATAAGCAACTAAATAATTGCCTTCCTGAAAAATAATACCTTTTATTGGGTCAACTTGCAGATAAAATGAAAATCTTGGGTTTTTACACAGGATTGGTGAGTTAAAAATATTTCATACTTTAAAAAACCCACAAAGTTTTGGTGAAAAGAAGTATTTCAAAAGAAAATTGTAATCATGACAGTAAGGATAACAACAGTGTCCACCATATAAACTTACAATTGATACTGAAATCTTTATAGAGCTTTTTTTTTTTTCAAGGGACCTTTCAGTATGTTCATTTTTAACTTGCTTGGGCAAAAGCTGTTAATTTTTTCCTAGAGGCTAAAAGTTTTTTGGACTGGTAAGGAGAAGAAATTAAGAATCATTATGACTCTACTTTAACTTTATCTCAGATATGTCCAGGTTGCTCAAGCATTGGATGGACCAGAAGACAAGACAGGCAGAGTGATGGGTGATGTACAGCCAGGTCCAAGGTACAAACAAGGAAGGAGAAGACTTATTTTGTTTTCTAATATTGAAATTAACTTTATCTTGGTAGTCTGCAGTCCAAAGGAAACACTCTCATCAGACTACAATTTTGGGTCTATAATTAATATTAAACTATATGTTTCTGGAGACTAGATCCTTATGAAAAATGATGGAACATTTTTTTCTCAGTTTTTCTGTTTTGTTTTTTTTTTTAAAACCTCCTACTGAAGAGTTATAAGATGACTGAGATTTTGAAGTAAATGAAGCAAAGTCCTAGGAAATGTGTATGTCAATCACTCCTGGGATGACAAAGCTAATTACTGATGAATAGCAGTGTTATTTTAGTTGTACTTGTATTTTCAATGTAATCCATACACCTTAGAATCTGATCTAACTTCTCTCACTGCGCAGCTTCACCTGGGAAATGGGAATGCAATGTTTTCCTATTTTACATTGTAATCTCAGCAGCTGGTTCCTGAGTAGCTATTAACACGATGGAATAATTTTGCTTCAGCAGATCCCTTTCATTGTCCTCACCAAACACTTTTGATTTTCTGGTTGACAGGATTACACAAATGTGTTTATGCATTACAAACAAGAGCACTTGCTTTTAGCACAGAATAGCACAGAGGAGCATGATAAAACATAAAGAAAGGTCAAGGAGATCTTACTGGAACAGAAATAGAAAATGGCACCGCATCTCCAATTGGTCCTGTATTGGAAGGGTCTGCTAAGCAAAGTTCCTCCAGCAGAGTCTGTGGTCAATCAAAGATTCAGTCAGATGTTCTCCATACTTAATGGAAGCCTCAATGTGCTGAAACACCATATCTCTTTCCAAATGTCTCAGGAGCATTTACACTGGCCAATATGGGGAACGCAGCTGTAGTGCAACAGCCTGTGAAATCTGAAGTGAGAAGATAGGAAACTCATAAGTTGATTCAGAACTGTCTTGAACAGTGTCAACACATCTTTGTCAATTAGCATGCTAGAACAGAAATGCTCTTTTTAACTGTTGGCTTCTGGAGAAGAACTCTGTATCTTTACATATGTTTACAAAGGTATTTATATGTACAGTTTTTTCCACTTGTGATCTGAGCTGACCTCGTCCAATGCATCTTAGTCCATGTTAGCTTAGCACTGACTTCCAGTTAACATACTTTGCTTTTTGGTAGGGGTTAAATGCACAAGTGCAGGAATATATTACTATGTTCCAGTTCCTAGTCCAGAGCGAGCTTCTGCATGAGGATAGCTGTCTGCATTCCTCTATGGAGGTATTTACTAAGTAATCCAGGTTTAGGTTACAGTGAAGACAAAGGAGAAAAAGAGCAGTCTCATGGCTGAGTGGATGGGTGGAAATCTTAACTTTTCCCATCAAATATGAGTCTGTTAACAAGTTATTTGTGAAGCTTAAGGTCCTCTCTATTGTTTTCCCAATCAGTTGATTTCCTAAAAGCTTAATATTTTCCCCATGTTTTTTATATCCCTGAGTGTGAAATGTTGAAGATTATTTTGCAATGGGACAAGTTTGTATGATGGAGGTAAAATCTTACTATTACTAATGGTTGCATAATCCTTCAGTGAAGATGTTGGGAAGATCTTTCTTTTACTGCTGTATGACGGATAGCTAACAGAAGAAGGACTTTTTTTTAATATTCTTCTGCTTTTAACAAAGAACTTCTGGCAAGAGCAGGAAAGTTAAAGTTGTTCAAACTTCAGCCAAAATTCTCACTTTTTCCTTAACTTCCAAACATTCACTGCTGAATCTCTTTTCAATCTATGTATAAAAGTAATAAAAATACCATCATATATGTTAATGGGGTTTCTGTTAAAAATAATTTGAGTAGTATTGTACTCAGTCATAACCATAAAGAGGAACAGTAACACCTGGCTCTGGATCTTCAAGTGTCTGAGCAAGCAACAGCTACTAGCCTTCTGCTATCGGGTGGAATGGCACATAAAAGGAACAGCAAATAAGGACATTGTCTTTTTCATTGTACTTCCCATCTTCTCCTAATAAATTGTGATTCTGATGTTCTTGTTTACTTTTTCAGGTTGGCAACACAGACCTTTCATAAAGAAGAAGTAAAACTGGTGATTTTGCCTCTCAGATTCTTTAATTCTCTAGTATAGCTACACTTTTCCTGTTGCAGTGCCTGACATAAGGCGATGGTTAAGTCCAATATGCCATTGTCTGCTCCTAAGTTTTGTGGATATTTTTAATTTTATTCCCGAGTTTACTTCTACTATATGTCTTACTTGACATGTCTTCTGTGCATAGACTAACAAAAAATGCAGGACACTCTGCATGGATTCACAAAAGAAAATCTTGGATAGAATCCTCTAGGGAATATTGCCAAAGTCAAAAGAAGACTCACAGCAATGAAGTAATTAATTCCTCCTCTTGCTACGAATCAGAAATTAAACAGAAATGGATAAAATCATTAGAGAGAAGTATAGAATTGTCTCATTTTACGTTTTTTTTTAATATTTGGCAACAACAGGTAATGCATACTTGTGCAATTTAGTTCATGCTTCTACAATTAATTGAACCTGTGAAGCTTTTTTAAAAATATCAAATGCTAAAGACAGGGCATAGTCACATAGGAAAAAAAAGCTGCTCCACGGTCTTCTAAACTTAAAAAAGTCACTTCCTACAGACTTTCACATGCATCTGCAGACTGATGACTTCCCTATACATCTTCTTATAAATCATGCAGCTCATGTAGAAGGTGTCACTAAAGGTATTAATATCTCCTAGAATTTGTTTGTTTTTTCCTTTTCCTATAATCGGTGGGTATCCTCCACTCTATTTCCATGTATTTAGTAATTAAGCAGTTTAGATAATTAAAACTTTAGTAGTGCTGTTTCACAGGACATAGTGCGTAAATCTTCTAACATTAATTTTTTAAATGCCATTTTTATGAACTACAGTATTTCAGACCACTAGTTTTTACCTCAGAAAACCTTCAATACAGTATGAATCCATAATCTATGTATCCATAGTCCTACAAGAGCCAAAATAACTCAAGAGTCAAACCTATATGGGTCTGAGATCATTATTAAAAATTAATTGAATCTGGCAAATACTTTCACATCTTGAGGTACAAAGTTTTTAAAAAATCAGCAGCTTATACCAATAACAGTTTTTTGCACAAAATTAAGTGGGATTTCTCTTGATGAATATTTGTCTGCATACAGCAACAGTAATACTAACCTAAGAATGTGAGTAAAGAAATGAGAGAAGAAATAAGTAAAATGTTATTTTCATTGATATTGATTTTTTACTTGACATCAGATTTGGCTGTTATGTTGAGCTTTGTGTTCTGCAGTGGAGATGATAATCAGACAGCGCTCTCAATTTTTCTGATGAGAAATTACAAATATAATTTTCTACCTAAATATTTTCTCATTTCTATTGGCCCTTGACTCTCTTACAGCACTGGTAGACATTACCGAAATCAAGGGAACATAAAAAGAAAGATATTATCTAGTACAATTTAAGGTATGGTAAGTTCCTAAAAGCCATTTTATTTTTTTAACATGGGAGTAAATGCATATGAATAGGAAAAAATACTTTCTTCTTCTGTGGCATTAGCCTGTTGGGTTAACTGCTGAAATATTTGAAACTTTTCTTGAGAAAATATCTTTCTTTTCATACATATCACATTGCATGTGTGAAAACATAGTCTGCATATTTAAAGGTCAGGAATTTACTAAAAAAGAAATAAAAAGAAAAATAATATTTTCTTAACCCTTTCTTATTCAAAATAGTTACACTCTTATCTTCCATGAACTGAAGTGTGCCAGAATTTGAACAGAAGCAGCTGTATGCCCACCTTCATGTTCTCTTTCAGTAGTGAGCGTTCAGAAACTTGAATACCTGGTTTTGCTTTCCAGCATCTTTCCACTCATCAGTTTATTTAAAGTAATTGTTTTCTACTCTTTCATTCCATCACCTGCTTCAAATTGCTTTACCCAACCACCTTTGTTCTTCATTTGTGTCTTCTTTCTGGTAATTCTCATCCCATTTAGAAACTGCTGCCTCTGCTTTTTTCTCCATTTGTTTTTGGTAAAAAAGATTTCATTTTGATAACAAGTTATTTTCCAGATCATCATGTCTGTATTAAACCCATACATTAAAATACCATTTGTTGAATTATAGTTCTTAAACTAAGAGTGAGTTATGCCAAGCCACTTAATGTATTAGCAAAAAAACAAACAAACAAACAAACAAAAAAAAAAAAAATCCCACCATTATAGGTTCTTATTTTGGTTTTAATACCAAGACCTCCATTTTTTTTTCTCACAATGATTAAAATATTGATGCTATTCTGTGAAATAGCAGGTATATATTTTCTTGTCTTCACTGTTAGGAAACTAAGTTACAACAGCTTGCCTGTGTTCAGTGAGAAATTGTACAAAAATATATTAACTGCAGGTGTGGCAGGGTGGAGGCTTGTTAAATTACATTTAGTAGACAAAGAAAGACAAGCAAAACAATGGGGTTTTTTTTAAGATTTCCTTTTTTCCAGAACAATTCAGATAAAGATCCTTTTTACTTACTGCATTTCTTGTAACATGCAGTTGCTTATGCATGCCTTATGGTTCCTTCACAACTGAAATGATACAAAAGCTCTCCAGAGCATTACGGAAACTGAAGTGAGCAGGAGTTATTAACAGACCCAGCCTTTGGGAAAAGTCTGTCTTATCAAGCAGTGAAGTTTGAGTTTATTCTGACCTTTCTGTGTCCACAGGCTTGTGAAGGGTTGCTGACCTCCTGTCAGGTTTTCATCTGAACTGTCAGCTTCCAAAAATCTCTGCTTATGTCCCAGTGAAAGCAGACTTTTTCAGGTTTTCTTTACTTTCCCTCTGTAATAGAAACAATGGATAAATCAGGCCTGTTAGTGTTCAGGATCTTTTAGAAAGCAAACTTACTAGGGAGAATTTATTTGAGCTGCTAGGTGCCAAATGGCCACATGGAAAACATCAGTACATTGTCTATAATAATTAAAGTACCTTGAAAATGACATCTGGTCTGTTTATGATGAACGCTACACCTTTTCATAAAAAGTATGGGGTTGTTATTTTTATAGTGTTCTCTAATGTAACTGAGTGGGATGATGAACTCCTTCCTCACAAACACAATGGACTTTTTTGGCCAGAGATGCATACACTAATGTAATCATCACCTCACATTAGCTTGTGACGGATAGAGTTTCAAGGATTGAAGTGCCCCAAAGGACTGTTTAAGATCCCTCTCAGGAGGGACCTGCTCCTAGGACCTCTCCACATTACCAGTTTCCAAGGTGCCAGGGGAAACCAAGCGATGGCTGAGTGCCCCAAAACATGCTGCCCTCACTGCCAGAGTAGCCTTACAGCTCTCACACTGAATCCCTACTTGTATACATCCTCACTGTTGTTCCTGGCAACAGTCAAAACACATTACTGTAGCTTAGTAAAAGAACATTTTTATCCATTTCTTTTGCACCAGCATATAAGGACAATCACACACCTCAGCAGCCAAGGATAACCAATTAGAGATGCATCAATGCATTGGATAAGGGAAATTGAAGGTATTATCTAAAACAGCATCATGGAAAGCAACATAGGAATGAAAGCTTTTGAATCAAAATATCTGTCTATGGTTCTGTCACAGTGAGCAATATTTTTCATCCTGTTTTTAGCTCGGGACATGACTAAGAAGGATACAGCAGTGAGAGCACATCCATTCGATTAAAGGGAAAGCAGTTTGGAAGTGGAAAGAATGACAGATTTCTGGCCATTAAACAGAACAAATAATAATGATAAAAATCTCTGCTATATTTGGCAACTGATTTTTGCCTATGAGCCAGGAGCAATACTGCAAAATTTTATCATGTACCACCACAAACACTTCAGTTTGTGGAGTCTTGACTGCTGGTGAGTTGCTGGCCTGTTACTCCTCCTCATCACCATGCCACTCTCTTGCTTATGGAAGCAAAACTGTTTCTGTGACAATACATCAGTCCCGATTTGGAGAATGACTAAGTGTTTTGGGGTGAACAAGCAGTTAAGATGGCTTCAGATCAACTAAAGATCAGTTAAGAAACTTCTGCACATTTTTTCAGGGGTGATCGAAAGCCTCAAGACCTAGATATTATTTCTATATATCCTATGGGAATTACCAAGAAAAAGATGATTTCAAAAAGGCAGGGGTGGTGGGTTAGCCTTGGCTGGCTGCCACCTGCCACCCAGCCACTCTCTCACTCCCTCTCCTCTGCAGGACAGGGGGAGAAAATAACATGAAAAAGTCACAGGTTGACATAAGGACAGGGAGACAGCTCCCCAGGTACTGTTATGGGCAAAACAGACTCCACTTGGTGAAGATTAATTTAATTTATTGCCAGTTAATAACAAAGTAGGCACAGGGGCATGGGGAATGGTGGTTGCATCAGTCGATAACCTTGACATGTTTTACCTCCAAATTTGGTGCCTCCCGAGTGATGCATTTCCAAACACAGAGCCTGACTGTTTGGAATGCTTAATTTCTGCTTTTCCTTATAAATAGTTTATGCTCTTTAATGATCTAATGGCATTCTTTAAGAAGTTCATTAACTAAACATAACATTGTATTAGACCATGTATAAAGACTAATGGAATTAGAATAATTAGAGATATGTATAAAGACTGAAGGAACCAGAAATGCAGTATTTTGCTGGAGGAAGTGAAGCAATTTATGACTGGCAGGACTTTCACTTTACTACTCAGGATCACTCAGAGATGGAGAGAATAAACAGAAATGTTTGTTTCTCAACAAGAAATTAATAGGAAATACAGTATAAAGCTAGGTAATAAATTATCTGTTTAGAAAATATACCAACTGTCAATGCAAGAAAATGCTTTAAAATGTGCTAAGTGAATTCAGCATGCAGCTGCTCAGAATATACTGCTCACAAAGCTGGCTGGAGTTGAGAAAAACATAGGCTTTGCCATAACTGTATTTTTATCGGTTGTACCTGGAACAAAAGGCAGCTGGTGTACAAAGCACAGTAATAACTTACTTATGGAGGACATGAAGTTGAGTGGTTCTTCCTTGTTATCCATGTAAGGTCTGACCTCAATTAGCTTTAACTGGTAACAATATTTATCTATTGCTTATATCAAAATATGAAGTAACAGAATTTTCTTAGCCAGTTCATTATTTTAATTGATAAATAACAACCGTGCCATGTATACATTTTCCCTCAAGAAAACTTCAAGATTTAACTCCTACATTTTGAAAGTAGGAAGTAATGGGCATAAAATTTGTACATACCAACTTCTTTAAAAGACGAGTCTTTTAGCTACTTCCAAAACCAAGTTTTAAGTGTCCAAACCAAACATGCAATTGTAATCTAAGGTTGAGGACAACATGACGCCTTCCTGCACACACTTTAATATGTATGTATGCTTTAAGCTGTTGTGTTCACGCCTTGCATTACTATTTAAGTTCGGTGGTATCTCCAGTGAAGGAACACTATTACATGCATATCCTTTTACTTCCCTGGAACACTGTAAGTAATGAAATTAGAAATATTTGCTGATATTCCTGTTATTAAATGTAATGAATAAAATCACATAGGCAGCTTTAATTCACATATTTTCACTATTTTGAGTACTTTATTGTGGAAACATAATGGTTCTTTTTCCCCCTTTGTTTGCAGTTATCTTTTTTTTTGGGAAAAAAAAAAAAGCAGCAAGATTGTATTCTAATTAAGCTGAAAACAAAGAGATTTCTTTGTACAGAATCTTATTAACATCTAGACTGATTTTCAGCAGGACTGGCGTTCGTAGGTACAGTGTTTTTTCTTGCTTGAGCTAACTGGGAAGTGGCAGCACGTGGTCGTCCTCTGCATGCTTGGCAGTAAAAGGGAAATTGGAAGAGATGAGGATCTGGGATTCCATTCTCAGGAAGAGAAGTATTCTGTAATAAAGCAGGAACTTCCTTCTCCACCCATCTCACCTGCTTCCAGCCTAGTCCTGGCACTGTCACTCTGCATCAGGTTATCTTGTTTGTGGAATGCTTGCCTATGCTTACCTCTACATTAGTAAATTAAATAGGGCCAAGACTCAGGTCTAAGCACTGTTCTGGGACTTTTTATGATGATTAATTGGTAGCATTCTCTCTGGCATGGTTTTGGTCAGACATCAGACCATCACAGACAACAGACACTTTGGGTTCAGGGAGCAGTACCTGGGCCAGTGACTCTTCTGCAGGGACTCTCAACATGAGCAGGCAATGCGCCCTTGCGGCCCAGAAGGCCAACTGCATCCTGGGCTGCATCAAGAGGAGTGTGGCCAGCAGGTCAAGGGAGCTGATTCTCCCCCTCTACTCTGCCGTAGTGAGACCCTATCTGGAGTACTGTGTCCAGTTCTGGAGCCCCCAACGTAAGAAGGATGTGGAGATGTTGGAGTGAGTCCAGAGGACGAAGATGATCAGAGGGCTGGAGCACCTTTCCTATGAGGACAGGCTGAAAGAGTTGGGGCTGTTCCGCCTGGAGAAAAGAAGACTCCAGAGAGACCTTAGAACAGCCTTCCAGTACCTAATGGAGGCTTATAAGAAAGCTGGGGAGAAACTCTTCAGTAGGGCCTGTTGTGATAGGACTAGGGGTAACAGTTTCAAAAGAGAGAGGTAGATTCAGACGAGACATAAGGAAAATATTTTTTTATTATGAGAGTGGTGCAACACAGGAACAGGTTGCCTAGAGAGGTGGTAGATGCCACATCCCTGGAAACATTCAAGGCCAGGCTGGATGGGGCTCTGAGCAACCTGATCCAGTTGAAGATGTCCCTGCTCCTTGCAGGGGGGTTGGACTAGACGACTTTTGAAGGTCCCTTCCAACCCTAACCATTCTATGATTCTATGAGTCTGGATGAAATCACTCTGTTTTGAATGAAAAGATGTCTAGTCATATAATGTCATGACTTACTGCTTCTTCCTGGGCCAGAGAATGAACTCTGTGTATCTTTCCAAAGTGCAAAAAGCTGGTCTTTAAACTGCTAATTTTAGTATTGTTTATTTTAGTCGGAGTAGTTTAGAGAAAGCTCACACAATCAACCAGCTATATATCAGAGGGGATGGTAGTGCCTGATGTGGGACAGCGACAACTCAGCTGCCCAGTTGATAGCACGCTTTCCAGCAGAATGACACTATCCCCCAAGAAACCCATCTGTAAGTAGCCTAAATTCCAAGTTGAACCTCATATGTCTGAGGATTTTAGAGCTTTTAGGAACTAATCCATAAATGGACTATTCAAGGAGAAATTAAGTGTTTTCTTACCACATAAATATATAATTTTAATCCTGTGATCCCTATAATATTAACATTAAAGAGAGAATTGACTAGTTTGCATTGTCTGTTATTCAGAGAATGCCCTTAATGGAGATTGTCCTTAATGGTGTCCTGTTAGGTAGGCCACCTACTCAAGGTTCTTATCAAATATTTATTTGCTAATAATTAATAAAAGGTGTCACTTGCTACAGCTATTTATGAATATTGACAGGTGTGTCTAATGAGGAGGGACAAGGTACAAATCTTCATTATTATTATTTTTATTTAATTTATAACCTGTTCAAGCTAGAAATTTGCAAGCACATCTTAATGACAGACCTTGAGGGTCCTCAGACAAGATGTTTTTGAACATTGATGTAAATCCGCAAACCGCCACTGACCTAGATGGAACTAAACAGATCTGTATGCACTAAGGAATTCTTCCTTTCACCCTTTATTTTTACAGTGTTTCTTGTCCACCAGGGGCTTGCTCTCTAGTAACCTGTTCAGGAACTGAGGGGGAAAATGAAGGATGGAATATGTTTTTCCTCATATAATTTGCTTTTTGTATTTTGCCTTGTGACTGCAAAGAGGCAGATAGTTAAACGACCTAAATAATGTCCTATTCTGGAGCCCTCAGCACAGGAAAGACATAAACCTGTTGGAGAGAGTCCAGAGGAGGGCCACAAAGATGGTAAGAGAGCTGAAGCACCCCTCCTATGAGGACAGGCTGAGAGAGTTGGGGCTGTTCAGCCTGGAGAAGAGAAGGCTCTAGGATGACCTTATGGCAGCCTTCTAGTACCTAAAAGGGGCTTATAGGAAAGATGGGGAAAAACTCTTTGGTAGGGCTGTTGTGACAGGAGTAGGGGTAATGCTTTCAAAGTAGAGGAAGGTAGATTTAGATTAGATATTAGGAAAAAATATTCTACAAGTTGCCCAGAGAGGCGGTGGATGCCCCATTCCTGGAAACATTCAAGGCCAGGTTGGATGAGGCTCTGAGCAACCTGATCTAGTCAGGGATGTCCCTGCTTCTTGCAGGGGGGTTGGACTAGATGACCTTTGAAGGTCCCTTCCAATCCAAACTATTCTATGGTTTTATTATTCTATGATCAGAGGGCTGGAGCACCTCTCCTATGAGGACAGGCTGAGAGAGTTGGGGCTGTTCAGCCTGGAGAAGAGGAGGCTCCGTGGAGACCTTGTTGCAACATTTCAGTTCTTAACAGGGGCCTATAAGAAAGATGGGGACAAACTTTTTGACAGGATCTGTAGTGATAGGACAAGAGACAATGGTTTTAAATTAAGAGAGGATAGATTTAGACTAGAGAAAAGGAAATATTTTTTTTTATGGTGAGGGTAATGAAGCACTGGAACAGGTTGTCCAGAGAGGTGATGGATGTCCCATCCCTGGAGATGTTCAAAGCCAGGTTGGGCAGGGCTCTAAGCAACCTGGTGTGGTTGAGGGTGTCCTTTCTCACTGCAGAGGGGACTGGAGTAGATGACCTTTATAGGTCCTTTCCAAGCCAAATAATTCTAAGATTCTATGATTCTCTGTGTGTATAGGTATAAGTATGGGGAAACAGCAAGCATAAGACAGGGAACAATTCTGAATGTCAGAAAAATTAATGACGAGCTCAAAAGTCATGCTAACAAAGTCAGGCAAAGTTAGATCTGTAAAAGAGTCCCATAAAACTTTATTTCCATTAAAATGTATCATAACTATAATTGAAGACATTTAAAAATCTGGTATAGCTAATATCCAGTCTCCTAAAAATAATTTGTTCTACAGATAATTACCACTTGGCTGAACCATTGTTTATGGCTATTAAATAATTATTCAAGTGTACAGCTTTGGATACATAAATGTTCTGTGCCTCCTGATGAAGATCAGGTTAAACGCTAAATATGCACAATACAATATTAAATTCACTTACCATATTCTGGAGCAGTAATAATCACCAAAAGATACGGTTAGTTTTCTGCTATCATTACCGTCTTTTTTTTTATGCAAAGGAAAAATACTACATTAGTAGGTTTCACTTCTTAACTTTATGACTGACATTTTCCTTTTTTCCAGGGATAACAGGTGACACATAAAATAATAAAGATTGTGTCTGAGCTAATCAAAATAATTGAGAGAAGAGATATCAATGAAATAAAGTACTGATTCCTTCTTTGATGGTAATGTTTATCCCTCTACTCTCCTTGATTGCTGCTTTTGGGCTTAATAGTTTTATTTTTTCTATAATGCTTTATCTTCAGTTAGCAAACAAGAAGCATCCCTCAAAGATTAAGACAGTATTTCTAGATACCAGTATATTGTTCTCAAGTAACCCAGGCTGTCTGATTGGCTTCTCATTCTTCAGTGCTGCCATTGAAGTGTGACCCTTCTTTACCCTAGAACCTGGCAGCTAGTGAGAGATTCTCAAGGGGGATTCAACGTACATATTATTGGCTTTGGTTTTCATTACTACAAAGTAATATTAGTACGTATTATTTTGCTAACTAGTTTGTTTAAGATTCACTGTCGGGCATAGAAAACTTTATAATGCAGACAAGCCTGAGAGTTTATGTCTACATGATTTGTGTTCCTGCACTTGAATTTTAACTCAGCAATCCCCAGGGCAAAGCATATTTTTGATAATTTTGGAGGAAAAAGGAAGAGAAATCAGCACAAATCTGTACACATACATATATGCCTATTAACTCTTGGCTTCCTCTTTTTTACGTATCCAGACAGTCACATGAGCACACATTCTTTAATGCAGGACTGGTGTATCCAGCCAGTCCATCAATGTTCTGTTATGAACATATCATTGACCTACTTTATGAAGTGCTCCTTACACCTTAAGATATTGTTCTTACTGAAGACATCCTGTACAATAATTACAGTTAAAATCACAAGGTCATAAAGTTCTACATTTGTTACAAGCCAAATCTCATCATAAATATTTTTCATTAGATTTAGAACGGAATTATAAACTTTGTGGAAACTAGAGAAATTCATAAAAATGGAAATGCAAACATTAGAACAAATTAGCATGACTTAGAAAATCATGCAATTAGCTGTACTTCTCAGCTTCAGGCTAGCCATACTTTGTTTACATAGCAACATAGTGATTTAGCTTTCTGAAAGGCAGAGTTAAGAAAAGGTTGTGTCATTTATTTTCTTGTTTTTCTCTAAATCAGTCAATGCTATGGTATGTTTCAAATCACTCAATATCCAGAGAATCATATTTATCTTATCTTACCATAAGGATTGTAGTATTTTCTTATTCTCATACATAGCTGACACTGAGCACTTTTGACAAAAATAAAGCAATTTCATTGATCAGAATAATTTTATCCAAGCTAGCAAGTACTTTTTAAACAATTTTCTGTGCTGCTTTTGAGAATGAATGCCACAGCAATGATCAGAGAACAATAACATATATCTTTATTTCTTTTCAAATTGCACCCTTCTCTTTATAATCAAACAAAGATCCCACTGAACACAATGGAAGTTTTGATTTGAAAAAGGAAGGAAAGGAAGACAAGGTCTGGAGTGAGCAATTTGTTTAAGGTGATAACAGTCAAGTAGAAGACATTGGTGAGAATTTGTAACTGGAGTCTTTCACGTATGGATTGCATATGGAGGAAAGCAGGAGTGAATGAGCAATACCCTGGCACGAGTGTCTGCCACTAGTACTAAAACCAGGGCTATTAGGACTGAAATGAAGAGCATGACAGACCAGGAGCTTGTCCATTTGCAGCAGAAGGAATCTCCTCTTCCCCCAGATATTCCTGGGGTCTTGTGGCCTCACCCTGCTCGTCCTCCCTACTCAGCTCTGTCTGCTTGAACAACATGAGAGAAAAAGGAGTAGGATGGAGAGAAAAAAAAATAGAGGAAGGATGACAAAGGTCCCCAAATCTCTAATCACGTTGCACCAATGCTCCTTGTGTGTAGGTGCAAATGAACACCTTAAAGCAAGGGTCTGGAGACAATTTTTAGCAGTGGCTGAGCAGACCTATGACCTAGTCTTAGACAACAGTATGTCCCAGGGCTAAAAGTGATGAAATCCACAAAATTACCATCTAGGCCCAAGCTAAGGCTAGATCTTGAACTCTTACCCACAATGATAAGCATCCTGGTCTTCAAGCTAGTAAGCTCAAGTTAGTGTGACACTTTCTGGGGAAGACTACTTATTTTGTGCAAGAAGGCTTAGATCTACCTCTCACGAATACCGAATTGTTCAAACTACTGGCTATAAAAATCCCAGATCTTCAGCTAACCCCTCAGTTTTCTGTAAGCAGTAATTATCCACACATACAGAAAGTGCTAACAACTTACCACCTCTCTTTTGATAACACACTGCTTTCTTCCGCTGTTTCACAACTGCTCCCTTCTCCTTTATTATTTCTGTAGCGTTAGTTAAAATTAAAGCAGTTATTTTCAGCTTCCACCTATCTTGAAGGTTCTAGTTTCTGTTTAAGATTTGTGTTGAAAAGTTCATTCAAGTTTTCCAGCTGTCCTGTGTTTTAATGAAAGCAAATTACCTCTTCCTATAAGCCCCAGCCTGATGAAAGAAATTATGGAGGTGGCATGGAAAAATTCAGAGTAAGATCAGATTTTCTGAATGAGAATTGAAAGGTTTTATTTCATGTCAACTTGCTTGGAAGTGAATTGGAAACTGCATCTCCCAAAAAACATGGCGGGAGGCATCTAATTTGGAAAAGGGGTACCAAGACTCTGCAGCAGCAAACATCCTGTTTGATCTGAGTCATTCGTGAGTGTAAGGAAATAAGCATTACAGAAACCTTGCCTTTTTCTTCTATTGCTAGCTGTAGCATAACACTAAAAATAGCCATATATTCAGATATCTGTAGTATGAATTGTTCTTGGAGCTAGTGTTTTGGAGGTTTGGTTTTTTTTTCCTCATGGCTAAGATTCGTGCAGATTTTGGTAAGCCATCTGTCGAATGAAAGAATATTGAGCACTTTCCAAACTGCAGGGACAGTAATTCCAGCAGTTAATAACAAGAGATGAAATAGTACATACTGAGTAAGGCTAGCAGAGTAATTATCAGCTTTTAATAAAGCTAAAGTAGAGGATAATAGGAGACTCATTTAAAATGAAATTATACATTTTTTCCACCAATGAGAACTAGTTTCTGTACAATAACACCACATATGAATCTGAGCACATTTGCCCACATTATCTTAAACATAAATCATTGCTGACAATGACACTAACAATATAGTAGGAACATCCTCAATCTGCTTAATGGATGAAATTCAGTTTGTGCAGAGGGCCTGAATAGGACTGGGCAAGAAATATGACCACTGCAATTTTAGATAATGAAATAAAGAGGGATTCAGAGTACGCTCAGAGAATGCAGCCTCAAATTCCTCTTGAATCTGATATGTTACTAGTTAAACACTTTATTTTGGAAATACAGTTTTATGAATTTATACTGTGGGCATGTAGCTGACACAGCAAAGCAAATTAATTGTTGTATGCTACATGTTGCTGTAAATTGTCCCTAAACCTCAGTAGCTGAGCATAAATATGTCCAAAAAGGAGGAATTACACAATTTTTCCTTCACTGAAGTTTATTTTGGATTTTTGGCACAGCCTGTTCATCCAGGATTTAAATATTAGACTGCACTGAGCACCTCATAAAACTTTTAACTCTTGTTGAAGCCAATGCTGTTGAGAGGACTCAACAGCACAGGGAAGTGCAGGTCTGGGGTTGATCCACATGTCACCTGACTGGTTCTGGGGAGGCTATTTCTGAGCAGACTCATCTACCACTGTCCTCTTGGGGAGGTGAGGACACAGCTGTATAACACAGCACAGACCTTCACAGGGAGCTGGAATGTGTGTTGCGCTGGGAGAGCAGCCAAAGTTTTGGAGAAATGGGCAGCTTCTGGAAACAGTATTAATGACATTTTGTTTAAATACTCCTGTTAAGCAGCACTGAAGAAAAAATGCTCTCTTAACTTGGATGTTTTATCTATCTCAGTCATATATGGCATGTTAGATAACACGTTTTTAAAAATATATTTTGTTTCTAGAAAGAATTACCTTAGAATGTTTTCCCTATAGCTGTTTTTTAAGGTACATTAAAACTTCCAGAAGCCTTGCTTTCTTTGTGGTTTTTTTTAATTGAAATTTGGTTTTATTCCTTGAAATTTATACTTAGTAAATAGTAATATTGTTGTGCTTTTATTTGTATTATGGAAATTATATAGACAATCACTTTGAGATACAAAAAAGAGCTTTGAAATAAATGCATCTGGATACAATTTCAAATATTTTCCCAATGTTGTAAAAACGGGTGATTTTTAAAACAGGATCTTAAAATGTTCATGATCTACTTCAATAAAGAAATTGAAAGCACCGATCCCATTATAATAGAGATTCATATACTATATGGAGCTCTGGAAATTGCAAAATATCCATTCACACACTTGTGGTGAAACCTTAATTAAGTCCACAGAACATCACTATCTGCATAGATTACTATATTGATATTTTCCTGAACAAGCTCAGCTGGCTTTTTTCAAAGCTAAGCCTAGCATAGGCTTAACTGTGAGCCGCACCAAATTTGTTTCTAATGTATCTTCATGAAGTCAGTGGAATTACACTAGTGTAAATTTGGTATAAGAGCATTGACTGATGCCCTTAAATTTAAGTCTGGGTACATATTAACTCTTTTGGTATACTTTAGCTGGATTGTTTACGAGGGACTTCTGAGGGCATTTGCTTTCTGAAAAATATTTAATTTCCAACACCAATGTCAAAAATTTTCTCTGACATTCAGTCTTCTGAGCTAAAACTATTTTATTCACAGGCTTGTGTATATTAAAATTTTAAAAAATGTTTCTATTTCTGTTACAGAATTTTGTTTTGAGACAGTTCCCAACCACAGAAGAGTTCATGATGAGAAAATGGCTAAAATTTAAATCTGTATGAGGATACAGGAAGTAGACGGAATAAAAACTGCTTACTTGGTGCATAAGTGTTGGCTTACTTCTCGCCTTTTTAAGGACTACAGAAGGTATGTCCAACTATACTCAATACGTTTTGTCATAAATTTTATTTCTCTGACACTGAAATGCATAATTGTTTCCCAAATTGCTGTTATTCCATCCTGAACTACTAGGATTTTGGTTTCCAGTACTACTCAATTCCTATTTAAAGTTTCTTTTTTTGATAGCTATACCCTTGTAATTTCAGGATTCTACATTATTGGTTTCCAGTTCAAATCAATGCCATTTATTTTAAATATTGTTAAGTTTCTATATGTCTTCCCTGTATCAGTCCATTGTGCGTGTAAAAGAATGGTTTTATCATCTTTATTTCTGTTTTTTTTTTCTCCTTGCTTTTTTTTTTTTCTTTTCTTTTGGAAAAAAATACACACAAATCAGGCTATTTTAGTCCTTATGTGAAAAAAACCTCATTTCCCTTGATAATCCTGACAGTTCTCTCTTCCAGTTCTCCCAATCTGATTTTTTTTTTCTTGAACAGAATGACTAAAATCTCACATGATATTCCAAAGGAAGTACCACCACTGTGATGTGAGTATTTCTGTGTCTCAAATGCCCCAACTGATGCATCCTGCAGTCTTTTTTTTTTTTCCCGTGTGAAATGAATGTTTTGGTCTTATGATTGTTAACGTGCTTTTTCTCCTTCACAAATTCCACAACTGAAATCTCAATTTATAGCCCAAAGTTTTGGATTTGGATATACATGATGCTTATACTTTGAGCTGGTATTTCTTTTTTTTTTCTATTTCAATTATTCCTATACTTAAAGCTATCCCATTTTTTCCTGAATTACTGTATTGCTATTATTAGTGCCTATTTTGCCTTCAACAGAGTCATTAGAACATCATCTTTGCATAGTCTATTGTTTTTACTGTAGGCTTCATTGTGAAATGATATGGCCCACTCCACAATTTTGTGGCATTACTTCTCATACTCCACGCACAGCTTAGCACCGCTGACACAAGCTGCTGCTACTTTGACTCTTTGCATAAGAAAGAAGAGAAATGTCTCACAGAAACATACACAGCAAAATTCTTGAGACTCCCTTAAGAAAACCTGCCATGAAGACCAGGAATAACACTGAAAAACTGCAAGCTGTGCAGTATTCTCTGTGCTCGCTTTTCTTGTAAACTGTTTAACATATTGTTTTTTATGTTGCTAAATGGATATAGTATCATAAATACAAGCAGTAAATGCAGCATAGCTGTATTAATGTTCCTATTGGGAACCTGATTCTTATATTTCCTGCTTAGGATTCCCTAAGACACTCTGGTATATGTTTAATTTTATTCATGTGACTATTCCCAGTGAAAAAATTGAAATTGCCTTAGGCAGGAAGTATAAGTCCTTGTAAGATCCAAATATTCTGGAAGTCAACTTAGGAATCCATAGCCTGATCCAAAGGTGATGGCCAAGGGATGTTATAATGTATTAAACTGAAAGCCTCAAGACAAAACAACTTCCTACAACATTCTGACACCTGTATCCTGGCTCCACAGCTAATTATAATTGATCTGTCAGTCTGAATTTCCTATTTGCCAATTTCAGCTTATAAGACCTTGTGAAATAACCATGTATGTTCCTTTAATCATCACAAGTTAGCAGAAAAGGTGGGAGCAAAGATGCATTTTATTCATATAATGACTAAACGATTCAGATTGTGCAACATGTTTGGTTTTCTGTTCTTAAATGCAAAACTCACATGTATTTCTGTAAGTGCATTGACATATAAAAACATTATCATAAATTAGCAAGTTCTTATACAGTCTTCAAAGTACTAATTTTACTGTATTGTAGGCAAGATAATGGATGAATAACGTACTGTCAGGAATCCAGATGTGGACATGAAACTACTAGGTATGGAAAGCTAAAATGCAGATTTTCAGATGGGGTTTTAAAAAGCTGTTATGAAGTTGTAGAAATATAACGCTGACTGTCTTGACTGAGAAGAGTGAAAAGAATAGTGACTCTGAAAAAGTTTCCCCTTTCTGTCGGTTTAGAAAAGGGGACAAACATGTGATAACTGGGAATACCAAGGGACAGCAAAGAATGGATTTGATGATGGGCAGAGCACATATGCCCAGTTCTGCCAGAAGAAGTTCTTGCTCAGATGCAGCTTAGCAGTTCCCACCCACAATATCAGATTGCGAGTGACTTTTTGTGATCCAGTGTAGAAACAAACTAATGAGACTTTTTAGGATTGGAATTGTCTTTCATGACTGCAACGGTGGGGACAGACTGGGGTTTTCCATAGAGGAGCCAAAGGCAGTTTTATCGGGATAGAAGTGGGTTTATCCTTGTTGCTGCTCAGTAGATGTGTGAGGTGGAGGGGAGATCCCCATCACATCAGAAAAAGAAGCAAACTGCCGAGAAAATTATGCCAAAAACATGAGACTAGATGTACCACTAGTATCACTTCATTGAATAAGGAGACACATCTTTTCTCCTCATGCTGAAATACCCATCTGAGGGGAGACAAAGTAGGACCTGAGCAAGGGTGTGTGTCAGATTGTGGAGTTCATAAAGTGAGAGTAGGAATGAGGCAGGGAAGAATAACTGTGATGAGTTTCTGCCAAATAATTCCCAGATAGATAAAAATTTCAGCAGTTTCAATCCCATCTGTCACATACTGTCATTTTTGTGTGTATCTAAGACAAGAAAGCATGATGCATCATCACTTATATTGCTTATAAAGAAGTCTGGCTTGGAAGATTTTGAAGAACCGAAACTAAAAGGAAGATCCAAATCACATAAAGATTTTGCTCTTCCAAAGTTCGCACACTAAAACATATATCCAAGAGGGCAATCCAGTGTCTTCATGGTTCATTTGATATACTTGAATCCCAGGAACCATAGATTTCTTCAAATTCTTTCCCCTAATAAAAACCTAATTACAACTGATTTGTTGGAAATTAGGAATTAAAAAAAAATCATGTGGATCTGAGCTTCAGAATTGGTCATTATACTATTTTTGTTCACTCGTCTGGGTAGAAAATAGCTTCTTTGGTAACTCTTCACCAAGCATGACGAATCATTAGGATGATGTTATAACATAATGACCATAATGATGTACAAGTCTCAATCATTTCCCCCCACCTCACCAGACTCTGGATCTTCCCTCAGTCCACAACTCCGTGCACACTTTTGATCTAGCCCATAGCAATCAGAATGAAAGTTCACTTCCCATAGACCAAGTGTCCGCTCCAATCTGCTGAGCTCAAAACAATAGTGTCCCCAGTATGGGCCTAAATACCAGGGCTAAAATACCGAGTGATTCACCAGCAACCCACAAAGGTTCTCATATCTACCTTATCTATCAACTCTGCATGCTGTTTTATGTGGATCAAAGTCACATGTGGCAACTGTGTGAGGTTTTTTTGGTCTCCTAGCATTCTTCTTGTTCTTTTCTAGACACTCTCCAGCTTGGCAACATCTTTGTCTTAGTGTTCCAACTGAGAACAAATTCATTGCCTCATTTTTTTTATCTTACCAAAAAGCAGAGTCAAAAAGAATATTTGCATTTGTGAACCTGTATACATCTCTTATCCTTATTTGTTATCCATTGTTTTTCCTTTTTGACCTTTCTGATTTCATTCCATTGGTTCTATTTCAATATATGACTTTTTGTTCTTATCCTGATCTTATTCTACATGGTTTGCTACCCTTGCCTGCATGATATTAACTGCAAACAACAAAAATTGAATCTTTGTACCATCTTTTGTCACTATAGAAAATATTAAATATAACTTGGCTCCAAAGAATCCCCTTTAAGCCTTTAAGATGCTTTCTAATGTTGGTGATAAGTACATGTTCTCAGTGATTTTTTTTTTCTAGCCAATTACACACCTACCTGATGATGATTTCCTCTTTACCATGCTTCCTGAGTATGCTTCTGAGAATCACAGAATATCATTGCGAACAGTACCAAAAATTGTACTGGAGTCAAAGTATGTTACACTTACTACCTTTCTCTTATCCTTAAATGACTCATTTTATATTAAAAAAAAAATAATTGAATTGACTATGGAAGAAGTGAATGTGATAAGTCAAGGTACAGCAAGCACTGTTCGTGCTGTGCAAATGTTACTGATGTAGGTTAAAGTACGACCTACAAAAATGACAAAGGCAGGAAAAATTCAGAATCACAAACTTAGCAAATAGAAAAGATCCAAGAAAAATATTTTAGTTATGTGGACGTCTAAAGATGACTATAGTCCTGCTTAAGTACCAGATTTTACCTTAAGAAATGCCATAGCTTCTAATATAAATAAATGAATGATTTTTTCAGATATTACTGGTTTTAGTGTTGCAAAAGAACTAGCCCCAAATATTAAAAATCCTGCTTAGGTTTCTGCTGCACTGGGAGGCTAACCACTGACTAAGGAGTCTGTTAGCCATACACACAGTATTTTATTATTTAAGCCTATTTGCTTAATTCTTTAGAAATTTCTCAGTTGCATGCTCTATGTTCTGAGCCAGCTACATGACAAATTAAATTCCCATGTAGATTATGTGTAGGTTCATATGTTGGTGGTTAAGCATGCCTTTCAGCTGTAAGACGTGCTTGGGAAAAGTTTAATGAAATTCAGCTAAGGCAAATTAAATTCTTCCACTTGGAGTAGAATAACTTCATACAACACTACAGTCTGGGCTCCAGTTGGCTAGAAACCATCTTTACTGAGAATGACCTGTCCATGGAGACAACAAATTGAACACGTACCTGCAGTATGGTCTTGCAGCAAACAAGAGTAGCTGTATAAAACATAGCATTAGAAAAAGTGTAGGCAGAAGGTCAAGGAAAGCAATTATTTCTATCTAATCGACACTTGTGATGCCTCATCTGAAATCCTGTGTCCAGTCTGAAGCCCTCCGGAACAAGTTGGGGATCAGCAAAAAAGAAAAAGTCCAACAGAAGGTCACCATGCTGGACAGGAGATTCTAAGAGAACTGATTTTGCTCAGCATGGAGAAGAGAAGGAGAAAGGGAATCTAGTTGCTGTGTTCAACTACCCAAAGGTTACAGAGAACTGGGGTTCACACTTTTTTTTTTTTTGGTGAGGCATTGCAAAAGAAGAAGGGGCAACAATGACAAGCTGTAACAAAGGAAATATGATGGAAGAAGGAAAAAAGGCATTCACAGGGAAAACAGTAGAAGGGCCCAGAGAAGACATGATTCTCTATTTAGCACAAGACCTTGACATAACTTTGAAGTTAGCCCTACTTTGTGCAGGAGTTTGAACCAACGACATCCTTCTCTTCCACACGACAAACTTCTCTTCCACACGACATCCTTCTCTTTCCACACGACATCCTTCTCTCTAAACTAGAGAGGCATGGATTCCATGGATGGACCACTTGGTGGATAAGGAGTTGGCTGGATGGCCGCACTCAGAGAGTGGTGGTCAATGGCTCAATGTCCAAGTGGAGACCGGTCACCAGTGGCGTCCCTCAGGGGTCCATGTTGGGCCCGGCCCTGTTCAACATCTTTGTCGGCAACATGGACAGTGGCATAGAGTGCACCCTCAGCAAGTTCACCGATGACACCAAGCTGTGTGGTGCCGTCGACACGCTGGAACGGAGGGATGCCATCCAGAGGGACCTGGACAGGCTGGAGAAGTGGGCCCGTGCCAACCTCATGAAGTTCAACCAGGCCAAGTGAAAGGTCCTGCACCTGGGTCATGGCAATCCCAGGCACAAATACAGGCTGGGCGGAGAATGGATTGAGAGCAGCCCTGAGGAGAAGGACTTGGGAGTGCTGGTGGACGAGAGGCTCAACATGAGCCGGCAATGTGCCCTTGTGGCCCAGAAGGCCAACCGCATCCTGGGCTGCATCAAGAGGAGCATGGCCAGCAGGTCAAGGGAGGTGATTCTGCCCCTCTACTCTGCCCTGGTGAGACCCCACCTGGAGTACTGTGTCCAGTTCTGGAGTCCCCAACATAAGAAGGACATGGACCAGTTGGAGAGGGTCCAGAGGAGCGCCACGAAGATGATGAGAGGGCTGGAGCACCTCTCCTATGAGGACAGGCTGAGAGAGTTGGGGCTGTTCAGCCTGGAGAAGAGGAGGCTCCGGGGAGACCTGATAGCGGTCTTCCAATACCTCAAGGGGGCCTACAGGAAAGATGGGGAGAATCTGTTCAGTAGGGCCTGTTGTGATAGGACAAGGGGTAATGGGTTTAAATTAGAGGGAAGCAGATTCAGACTGGATATTAGGAAAATTTTTCACAATGGAACAGGTTGCCCAGAGAGGTGGTGGATGCCCCATCCCTGGAAACGTTCAAGGCCAGGCTGGATGAGACTCTGAGCAACCTGATCTAATCCCTGCTCCTTGCAGGGGGGTTGGACTAGATGACCTTTGAAGGTCCCTTCCAACTCTAGCCGTTCTATGATTCTAAATAGTTCCCAGAGATCCCTTCCAATTCAACTTCCTCTATGGTACTGAAAATGAGATCCTGTATATAAATCACAAAATCTGAAATCCATTTTTTACTATCAATGCAGAAACCTCTTTGCTGAGCTGAGTATCATTTGTAGTTTATGGCTGCAGCCGCACTGTCATAGGGACTTAAGTCTCAGCTGTCAAAAATGGCCAACAGACAGAAAACTTCACTGTAAAAAAATTGTTCTGAATATTGAAATTCTTCCTCATCAGGTATATAAGCATAGATATTATGCTGTTTATGAGTGTCAGTAAGCAATGCTATACCATTAAAAATAGCATTATTCAAGAGAATGTATTTTCTGGATTGGAAAGTGCAGAAAAGGACTGAAAAAAATTTCCAGCTAAAGCTATTTGGAAAAGTTTTGATAGACTTATTTTCCAAATAAACCTGGAAGTTTCTGAATCAAATAGTGTTAATTTTTTTTTCGAAATTGTGTTTTGAACACAAAATCTCAAATTGTTGTCTTTTGACATTAGTAGCTAACTCACATTCCATAAGACTGGAAAATATGATAAAAGATTTATTGCAGAATCTTGTCATCCTATAGTGGCAGGGAAACCACGTAGGATATATTAAGGAATTTCACATATGTGTAAGAACTGTGTCAAATTCTGAGTATCTGATCTTTACTCTTGAACAGATGTTATGTTGATACACTCAGCAGTATACAGTAGACACCTATGGAATGGTCAGCTGAATCATTCACTAGGTTTTAGTTCCATTTTCATAGATTTTAGAGCAACATATTTCAATTTTTACCAGTGAAGCAATATTTCATTAAAAGCCTGAGGATGTTTTTGCACTACCTGTGTAAATAATATTTTATTATAAAAGAGAAAAAAATACCGTAATATAATAATTTTTTTCTACATAAATAATTTGCAGATTATCATATTTCATTTAGATCTGAAGCAAATTCATATCTTAAAATTTAAAAATCCTTCAAGAAGTGGTAATTCCATCTTCTGTGCAACTCTAGAAGCAAGTAAGTGGCTACGCTAAAGAGCTAAGTAACCGTGAAAACAAAAATTTACCGAAGTCATGAGAAGAACAAGGTGTTTTGCCTATAGAATCTGTCACTTGCTATAGAATATGGTATCCTCCAGGTGTGGCTCAGTGCTGAGTATTAGCAGAAGAAAGATTATTCCCCATCTCCCACATTAATTTTGCAAAAAGAATCCAGCCTTTTCTCCATTGCTGCTCTGCTACAACTATTAGTGTTAATAGGTAATACTTGATAACAGGACAGGCTATATAAAGCTCTTAGGATTACACAGTACCAATGAATGACAAGGATCCAAAAGCAGGTGGTACCACATCCCAAACCCAGAGGATCACTGTTTTGCCATTACTTAATAACTACAGAAGAAGGGGAATCACTGTACAGAAAACAGGCTTAATGTGGCACTGGGCTTTTCAGGGAGACAGCTCTAAGGAGATACTGCACCAGTGTGCTGAGTTACTGTAAGGGGGAACCTGCTATTTTCATTTTAAGAGGAATGGTGGCAAGAGAAGACATTCATGCATGATGATAGAGCAAATAAACCTGTTTGTGTCTAATGTAATGGAAAATTTGAAAGCTATTCATGCGTGTGAATATGTATGCAAATCTGACCCTGGTGACACTGCCAAGGTCAGTGCATGGTGATCTGCTGTGTAAGTGCTAATCATTCAGCTTGAAATGTGGCTTTATCAGAAAAGCAATTTTGTGAAAAATCTCATGTCATTCTCTAGTTCTCTTTCTCGTGTAATCTCCATGTCATGGTTGCTCACTTGTCAAGTTTACATTCAGAACTTTTCCAACTAAAACTTCTCCTTGTCTATCAAATAATTTTTCTGTGTTGTGCATTGTTAACGCATCTGTTAACAACTTTAAATTGCTCAAGTTCTTAATAGGAGAGTGGCATTCTCTGTAGGACATTAATAGCTAAATCAAAGTAGGGGGCAGTGGTTGAACTTGACGTGCTACTTAAATTTCAAAACCAAGTCCTATACTGAAAATAGGCAATACAAGGCCATCATCAAATGGAATAAGAACGATGATTAAGTTCTTGGTACATCCAAACTGAGGTTTTACAGAAAAGAAAAGCTCATACAGAAAGATCTGGAGAATGTAAGTAGAGCGGAAAGTAATTTTGCAACAAAAGTAACAGAGATAATTGTTCCTTAAAAACAGCAAAAATTAAGATTTGTTTATTTCTTTGAGAGTCTTAGGAACTTCAGGATGCTACAAGGCATGTCAGACTTAGTAGCCCACACTTTAGATCCATTGCAAGTATGCTGGCAAAACCAGTGAGATATGATTAAATTACCTTTTCTCTACTGGTTGATTTCAGTAGAAACCAGCATTGTGACAGTTACCCTTGACAGGTGCAGCTGCAAATTCCTGGTTTAGTTGTCCTTGCTGTTTCCTTGACCCACTTCAAAACCATTTTCTAGATAGAACTGTAGAGACAAGAATAGGGTACCCTTTCTACCCTTTGTTACCTATCCCATTCTTTCAAACAATAAATGCTTTTGCACAAGTAAAGGATAGGAAAATTTTTCATTTACATGAGCACTAACCCTGTAGATCTGTTAATAAAACCTGATGATTATATTTACTGCCCGGTACCGTGGCATGCAAGGATCTGCATACAGGAATAAAACTTGGGGAGCTGGGATGGAACACGACTGTGGCATCAACCAGAAAACTGGTTGATTAATGTTAATTTTAAATTTGCTGGTGATTGTCCAGGTTCTAAGAACATCTGTTCTTGATAAACCTGAACAGGAATTCCTATGGAGCAAGTGACAAAACTGAAAAGTCTTACTCATCATAAAACCATGAAATTGCAACATTCTGAGCTGCCTCTGAGGGCTGTAATGACTGGAAGAACTAGCATATAGTTTAAAAATGCAGACAGAAATTTGAGATGCTCCAGTCCTAGTTTTTTTTACCAGAAATGCTTACAACTTATCTGTTTAATGAGTTCCAGACAGGACTGAAATTATTGCTGTATTAAAGCCAAAGCCTAGAAATTAATTTAGAGTCACTTAAAGGACATACTCCTCGTTAGAGTATAGCATATTAAGCACCAGATATCTGAGCAGTGATCAACAGTAACCCCAAACAAAGATCTTTGCAAAAATCCAACGAGTTTTTAAAAAGACTTTTTTTTTGTTTGCCATTGCCATTATGCGCATTTACAGAAATTGTGTGACATTTCCAGTAAACAAGAGAGGAAAAAGATGCTAGTACATGCACAGTATTTGAACATAAAAAAAATAGAGAGCATTGAGGTAAAAATATATTTGAAATATGTGGCAAGATATGTCATAATACATATCAGTGATGTGTGTATTCTATGATTCTATGACGTGATCAATTTGAAATAGTTGAGTCCAAGAAATCCTTACATTATTATTAATGTACAACATATATAGTGTTGAAGAATAAAACAAACTTAAAGTTGAGTGATGCAGATGAATAATGCAACAGTTCTAAAAGATGGGTGCTTAAAATAGTAAAAAAGAAATGGAAAATCTTCTTAAGGTTCTTCGCGTTCATAAAGTTTTACAATGGCAAAAATTATTAAAACTAATTTCTGGAAATAATTTTTTCCAACTACTTTTAAAAGCCTTTTAAAAATAATTGTTTTTAATGAAATTTAAAAAATAGAAAAGAATACATGATGGAGTTTCTGTTTTGGAAGAACTGGAAAAATACAAGGAATAATTCTCCTAGAGAGCATGATGGAAGTGGGCCATACATAACGAGAGATCAGAAAGGTACTTACTTCTTTGAAACGCAGTCCTACAGTCATTCTGCCGGACAATTTCCCCTGTACAAGAGAACATTGAAAAGAAAAAGCTTTTCGCATTTGTAGCTCTGTTTTCAATTATACAGGAAAAGTGCATTTCCAAAGCCCATTTGTCTTGAATATGACATTGTCAACCTGTGGTGTTTGTTGCAGGGATGCAAAGAAAGCATCGATTAGAAATCAGTACAAAGGTTTTTTTTTCCCTTGGTTTAGGAACTTTAGATAAATAAAACAAAACACAAGGGGAGAAAAACAACTTCATGACTATGCTCCATGAAACCGAGTAAGTCAAACTTTATCAAAACAAACTCACTTGATTAACTCCTCACCTGGTCCTCATTTAATCAGTGCAAAATCAAAATCTTCTTGAGGAAGATCAGAGTTTAGATCAGAGATGAGTTTGAACTGATCGAGAAATCTTAATAGAGCAATTTTGTCCCTGCTAGAATTGACTCTTAACACCATAACTGTCCTTAAAAATGATAAGGAGAAAGGACACGCAGACATTTTGTCTCCATTTCACTCAGGCTAATGGAAGTCTTAACAATGTGATGGTGGTGCTTATTCGATACATAGGTGATTGATGTTCTCAAGAGTGTAATTATCTAGGTGCTTAATGGTAGTCCAGTTTGGGAGTAAGTACTCCAGGTATTTCAACTAATAAACCTTTGCATCTTTGAGATGATAGCCCCAACAGATTTCACGTGGGCATTCTCAAATTCTATTTACACTCCAGAAGTTATTTTCTACAGTTAACTAAAAAAAAGTAGACACAAATGTTAGAAGTGTGTGAGCTGCTTGGTTACAAAGTGCCTCATTACATCTCCCTAGGGACAATCTGAGAGGAGGATACAAAATCGTCCTTGTCCAGGGAAAATATTCCTGACCAGAACTGGCAGTGCCCCTGGAGTCCACCAGTCCCAGAATTATTAAGAAGAGGGAGCAGAGGAGAAAGAAGAATAACAAATTAAGAATATTATAGTTCAGATAACAGGAGGGAGGGAAAGATGTTCAGACACTCTCAGGAGGTGAAAAATCTCTGTTTTAACTCTTCCTGCTATGCTTAATTATTTATATAAACCAAAATATCTTTATTAAGAACACTTTCCTAGTTCAAAATAGCCAACAATAAATTTGATCAGAGTCCTAATATGGGTAAAAATCCTTTCCAGAAAAGGAATGAGTTTAATCAAAATGTCCCACATCCCACATTAATACCCTAATTAGCAGGATTATCAAAAAAAAAGGACTTGATACTTCCTCTGGGACATTTGTGCACCTTCTGTTTCCTCCCCTCCTATCTAAAACCATCTGGCCAATTCAGACACTTTGCACACATTACACTTTTTTTTTTTTTCCAAGTGAGTAAGGAAGAAGTTTCCCAGATCTACCAGGAAAGTGCATCTAGGAAAGAAGACATGTCTGAGACCCTGCTCTGGCACTGAAAGAGCTGTTACTTGAACCTGATTTTCTCAGAAATTAGAGGAGCTATTAGTTACTCTGGGTGAGCTGTTTAATTTTTTTTTTTTTTAAAAAAAAGGAAAAAAAAAACAAACAAAAACTTCCTTGCATACTTTTATTAAATTTATGCTACAAGTCACAGACTTTGTTTTTCACTGGAATTATAATAAATTTCAAAGCCCCACAAGAAAATATTCTCCAGCCAACCCAGTCGTTTTTCCTAGCTTGATCACCAGTATAAATGAAAATAGCCCAAGAAAGGCTGAACTAAGTGTACTGATCAGCTGATGATCAGTGACTGGCATGCAATATCCTCATCCCTGGCCTTCAGCTCTCCTCGTGTCTTTTAACTTCTTTGTCCAGATTCCTCCACACACAACTGTCTCATCCAGCACACTGAACCTCAACACTGACTGAAGATCAGAAGCACTAAGGCAAAACAGGAGTTTACCCACTCCACTGTTGTAGGGGAAAATGCAAAGTTTGACACTTTGAAGAATCACAGTTGCAGAAGAGTGAACACTGATCTCTCCTCTTTCCCAGCTCCTAGTCATCTGTATCTGCAGGTAATACCAGGCTAATCCTGGTACCACTGCTCAGCAGTTAACGACAATAATCACTGCAGTATCCAGAGGTTTGCACCTCTGCCTGGGTCATGCACCGGAGGTCTCTTGGGCTCATTAGGTTATGTGAAGGCAGTGGAGTTGAAGACCAGTGAATTCCCTTAGTGAGTAAGCACCAGGAAATGTGGCCTTGCTTTCTGTGGCTGTAGAACAACCAGCATCGTGAGATGAATTATTATATCTCCTCAGCTCCACACCTATGAAATAGTAATGATGCATGTAACACAGCAATGGCTTTATCAATGTGCCAGGAGAGCTAGATACAACTCCTTTCCTCCCAACCACAAGCACTGTTGAGCATGACACAATTAATGTCACATAACCCGAAGATGCCAAAGCTCATCAGAGCTCTCACATTCACAGTGGGGCTAGATCCCCCACCTACCATAGCAGCATCTGATTCTGATATTTTTGACTCCAATAAATCCTTAGTCTAAACATAAAATCTGCAAAGCTCAAGGAGATGTAGACATTGTTCATGTAGAAACAGTGCAGAGCAAAAAGCTTTGCACTGCTCTTTCATCTTATCTTTTCTTTTGTAATGCTAAAACTGATTATATTGTGATGAAGACTCAGTAATTCTCTGTTGGTTATTTTTAATATAAAGGCTTGTAGCTACTCTATGTAGTGCAAAGTAGCACCTGAAATCATAAACTTCTTTTGTTTTCACTCTCCTTAAGAGCAGAAGTAGGAAAACAAACAAGGTCCTTAAACTTCTGTCTTGTCCTATCTTGTGTACGCATTTTAATGAGGAATGAATTTATCACAGAAAAAGAAATAGCACTAAAGCCAGACAGACTGTAAAAAGTCCATTTCAGACCTACTCTGTCTCCAGGTTTCCTAACGGATAATGCATTTCCCATGGCACACACCCATACGGACCAGCAGAGATACCCTATTCTGGCAACCGTTCTATCTCCTTCTGGAAACGATACCAAAATGCTGGTTGCACTGCTGATAGGCAGCTGGCTTCCTTTTTACTTTGGTCCCTAAAAAGTCAATTCTGACACTTGGCTGAGCACTGCTGATAACCCAGAACTCCTTTCACCCACAGAGTCCTCATGAAAATGGGAACGCCAAGAAGGACAGGGAAAAGGGACTGGTAAATGCATAAGTGTGCTCAGAAAACTTTGGGAAGATTTTCCTGAGAGGAATTATCTGTGTACCATGTCTGTCCAATGAACAGTACAAATCTGAAATTGTGATGGGAAGACTGAAATAAAATTCTATATGTTTTAGAGGAACAATGTTGAGAATGAGAGAATAAAGGAGGGGGCAGTCGATACTATGTAGAACACAATTAAACAGGAAAAATAAAATCTCACACATGCAGGAAATCTTTCATCTTTTCTTACATCTGCTCAGTCACTGCTTTCCTATGAATCAAACTTTCCTTACTTACTGCATTTTTTTTTCCCCTGCTGTTCTTTGAGTATATAAAGGTAAGAGTGAAATGCCAAGGCATTAAGGAGAGAGTGCGCATGCAAAGGAGAGTCAGGAATCCTGAAAACATTGTAAAACTGTAAGCCTGAGTGGCTCAAAGTAAATATACATGCAAAAGCCCCTTTAATGCTATGCAAATAAATTCAGATTCATGCAAATATATGCATTTTAAATATGTGCCCCTTTGCTCAGTAGTATAACAGATGTGTAAATCATGGAGCGCAGAGATTTCTCACAAGCTACTACCAGAGTATTGAAAGAATCTGAAATGTTTGTGCTTGTTAAAGAACAGCTCAATACTCAGAAACTTTCAGGTAACTGAAGTATTTTCTCGGTGGAGTCTTTGTCTTCTACTCATCTCTGTACCTCTGTTTTTCCCTTTATGCCTTTGCTCTTTCAAATCTCTCTGTAATATATGTTTTTCCACCACACTTTCCAGAGATGATCCACTATAAATTGAATGTCTACCATGCACTCTATACTTTAAAACCTTTTGAAGCCAGAGCTTTTCTTGTTCTACAGGAAATTTGTGTGTTTGTATTATATCACGTAATATAAACCAAGTATCTCTCTTGGGGAACCTTATGTTTTGCTCCCTCTGTTGTGCAGGGCTAAACACACAGTCAACACTCAGTAAGTAACAGATTTTTCCCTTCCATCTTTTAAGGTTTGCCAGTAGCATTTACAGCTTACTCCCTCAAGGAGCCTTAAAGTGACATAACAAATGAAAGTCCTATTTAAACGATGCATTTGAACAATACCTTGCTTTACAGTTCACATGTCTTTAAGACAACAAATGATAGATTTCTGGAGGGGATGGGTTATAATCCATACAGATATAAAAACGGAACACTTTCAACTTATGTTTTCCTTGGCAAAGAATGCTGTTTATTTTCACAAATCTTTGTAGGCACATTTCCATATTTCACCGGGGAGGAAAAGGACAGATCTACCATTACAGAAGAACTTTCAGCAGAATAAATTAATCTCTTAAATGTGTTACTACTATAGTCGGATAAGCAATTTCTTTACTGAGCCAAGTATTTTCCCTATTTTTCATGTTTCAAACTCTCTGGGAAATGACGTGATTTCTCTTAACATATTTATGTGTAATTGTCCAAATGAATTGCAATCCAGTCTTATTCATTATTTGTTGTATGTGCCTTGGTCATATTGCTTCAAGAAACTCACCCAAAAGCCAACAGCTTTTAGCACTTTGAATGCATTTTTTATTATAGGAATGGGAAAAGAAGAACGGAAGGAGAGCAAAAATAGTGCCTGTGTGAGAGAGACAACGAAAGCATACTTTTTTATTTTTCCTTGTGAAAAGTGGTGATTTTCTTTTTCCTTAAACCAGATCATTTCAAGGAATGATTTTAAAGCACAGCTGCATAAACCAGTGAGTCAGCACAACAGAGAGGCCAACTTCAGGCAGTGGGAGAGACAGGTGAAAAGAGAGGACCAGCTTGAACCTCTGATGGGTTGAAAAATAAAGGTGAGAAATGACGTACTGTTGGAAAAAGTCACAATGCCATCTATCACATTGAACCACTGCGTTCATTAGTGTGTCTCTTCCTCTCTTTGGAGTTCAATACCAAATATTAGTCTTGACTGCCTGGTCACCTGAGTACAGAAGCTTCTCTGGGAAAGGAGTCACTGCGAACTGCTCTGTGTTGTACTTTCCTATATCTTATGTCAAAAAATAGTAGTTCAGACAGCTTCCAAAAATATTGATCAAAGTATTTTGTTTTCTACTTATAATCAGTCATGAAACAGAGTGTTTTTTTTCTTTTCTTTTTGTGGGTTAACTTCTTTCCTTTTTGGAGAATGCACCCTTCTAGTTGCCCTTAGGCAACACATATTCTAAAGAGTGGACATTAAGATGGTGATAATGATGATCTATGTAAAAATTTCCTAATTTAATATTAATAATTTAATATTTTTAATGGGCCTAAGACAACCTCTGGAATAGCAATAAACAATGTCAAAAATAATGCTCAAATGTATATTCCACCAAAGTGATTACATTTGTCTTCCTGGTATTGCTGTTCAGAAAGCTTGATGTCAGTTGCTAATAAGTAAGCACCAACAAATTGTTATCAGTTCTTGTTGTTTATCATTTTGAGTACAGCCCGATTCCTTGCTTGAGCTGCATCACCAAGGCCTGCAAGTTTCAAGGCACTGCTAAGGCACTGCTTTGTATATCTTCCACACTAAGTACCTTAATGCCATATATCTTAAGTAGTCTCTGCTGCATACACAAACAGCAAAAACCAGTGCTTTCTGCAGTGTCTGAACGCTCCTGATCTTCTCCTCATCCTGCTTCCTCCCATCTATTGTATGTGTTAATGCTACCTTACCATCACATTTTGTTGGCTTAAATAATTTTCTTTCTTCTTTTTTTTTCCTCTCAGAATAGGTAATGCATACTTTTCTAGATCTACAAATCTAGTAAAATATGCAGGTAAATATACCAGTAATTTTGAGGCAAAAAGCAAAGATTATTCTAGTCTGGCTAATGCATTTCTCTGTTACTCAGCCAGTTCTGCTTGATTATACAGAAGATGTGTCAGTTGTTATTCACACACCAAGCATCTTCTCACTGTCAAGGGATTTCAGTGAATTATGAATTTATTTCAGTCAATCAACAGTAAGGGTGCATGCAAATGTTTGGAAGATTAATGTGGATTAGCATCCTCAGTTCCTAAAGCTTGTACAAAATATTCAAAGTAGTAAAACTAAAAATCTGTCATCTTTAACTCCATATCAGGTAACTGTTCTTTGCCAGTTAGGTTCCAGAGGGCTAGTTCGGGGAAGGTCATGGGAGAGATGGTTTGGTGAAGATCTGGATTTATTGGAGGGGCTGAATAGGGCTACAGTCCCACAGTCTCTCGAAAATAGCACTGACAAATGCATTAATGAATCAATATCAAGTGAAGCATTCAAAACCACATCAGAACTGCCTTGAAGCATGCTCATTATGGTGGAGAATGGGAAAGGACAGTGGAATACACTGACAGTTTGTGTCAGGAGGTGAAGAGTCTGCATGCCTACCAGCAGGAAGACAACTAGGAAAACGTACAAGAAAGGAACAATATACTTTGTTTTATTTCTGTCTACAAGTCGAGGGAGGTGATTTTGCCCCTCTACTCTGCTCTTGTGGGACCCCACCTGCAGTACTGCATCCAGCTCTGGAGCCACCAACACAAGAAGGACATGGACATGTTGGAGTGAGTCCAGAGGAGGGGCAGGAAGACAGAGGGCTGGAGCGCCTCTCCTATAAGGAGAGGTTGAGAGAGTTGGGGCTGTTCAGCCTGGAGAAGAGAAGGCTCTTGGGAGACCTTATAGTGTCCTTCTAGTACCTAAAGGTGGCTTAGGAAAAAGATGGGGATAAACTCTTTAGCAGGCCTGTTGTGATAGGATGAAGAGTAATGGTTTTAAAATAGAAGGAAGCAGATTCAGACGTGATGTAAGGAAAAAATTTTTTACACTGAGGGTGGTGAAACATTGGAATAGGTTGCCCAGAGAGGTGCTAGCTGCCCCATCCCTTGAAACATTCAAGGCCAAGTTGGATGGGGCTCTGAGCAACCTGATCTGGTTGGAGATGTCCCTGCTCCTTGCAGGGGATTTGGACTAGATGACCTTTAAAGGTCCCTTCCAACCCAAACTATTCTATGATTTTTCTTTCTTTCAAAATATATTTGCTGTGCTAACAATTTCAGCAATCACTATATTTAATGACTGCATATAGAAAATTCATCATATTCACATATTAAAAAAATATTTTAACTTACTTAACAAAGAATCATTCTAAAAAACCCCCAACAAGTTAAAGACAACAATAACCAAAATAAAGGTAATCCCAAAGATTAACAAATAACAAGCTCTCCCCAAAACCAGACAAGAAAATAGACAAGAAAAAAGATAAAAACAGAGAACTCCAGAGCAGCCTTGAGTTAGCTGAAACTAGTTGAAAGGTTTCCTCTGAATTAGATGCTTCCATTTGCAAAATAAGAATCAGGCTACTCAGCAGCCACTGAAGGAGACACAGCAGAGAAAAAATATGGTCAGTTTGGATTTACAAGCAAGCAGGTCCAGCAGTGGGGTGTAATTATTCTCAGATCTCCTCTCTGCAGGTCCAGCAGCCAGGGGTCAGATACTGCACCTCTTACAACCTGCAAGTCAGTTCAAATAAACAATAATCTAACCCACATTATTAGAGACATAAACACTTTAAATATTGTGCTCTTCAGTGGGAAGAGATGAATGCTCTGTTCATTTTTATAATACTGTTTGTAACTTCTGAGATTAGATCATTTGGAGCAATTCAACAAGAAGAAATTTAAACTAAACTGTACCAGCCACCACTTACGCTGTATGTTCTGAAGAAGAGATATTTTTCTGTCAATTTAATTTGATGACTCTGGTGTAAAAAGAACATGCTTTTCACTTCTTGTTTTGCGGGCTTACAACAAATGAAAACTATGTTATGGCCATCTGGTTATTTCAGGGAAAACTTAATGATGCAGTTAAATTCAAATAACAAATTCTCTGTTAGGTATACCAAAAATAAGAAATTATTTTTGTAACGTATCTAGGCTCAAAAAATTAGTATATTTGTGAAAAATTTTCTCATAGTTTTAACTCTTAGTATACTATCTGTTGTTTTGAAGATATTTACCAAAGAGCAGTTAGGAATATTGGCCCAAGATGGAAATCAGCACATACAGCGTGGTACCGTAGTCAGCTTGCAATATCACTGTTATATCAATTTCTTAACTTCATTTTGTATTTCTGTCTTGTCAATGTGGCTTTTGCCACATTGTTCTTCTTTTGTGAAGAACAAGTGGAACAGCATCACCTTCTGGTGGCTCAGTGCGTGTCTGCTGAAGAATTGCAGGTCATCCCATTAGTCCCTAGACCTGATTACATTGTCTTTTCCAGGCTTGTTCATGCCACCCTCTCTGGGTCCTGATTCCTGGATATTGCCTTTATATCTTTTCTTGTGAGATTTTGACGTTCCCTTATTTTTGTACTATACCATGACTGAAAGCCAAAATTTAATTATATCTCCAAGAATTGGCATTTTGGAGCTTCTTGTTCAGAGTTCATCTGCAAATCTTCAGAAAAGCCTCTTCATCCCATCAAGTCTTATAATCTGCATATGGACTGAATCATCAGTGCAAGCTGTATCTCTCGTCCTCCCACTCAAATTCTTGCTTTCTCTTCTCTGCTTTCAGACCTCCATGGTTCCAGAAGCTTGAAAAAATTATTTGAGTATTCCATAGAGTTCAAAATCACAAATGAAAAAACAACCCTAAAATGTGGGTTGTTTTAGGCCAGTCTTGTGACTTTTTACTGGTCTGACTCACAATTTTTGAATACATACAGATGGGAATACCAACTCTCTGTGTCAGGGAGACACAAGAGAGACTTGAACCTCTCTATCCAAGCTTGATGGCATACTCAACACAAAATGTCTATATCCTCTGATCTGTGTGTAATAAATTCACAAGAAATTTAACTGCTTTCTATAGAAATTAGTAGAGATCAATGTCAGTAACACAGGCCCAGGCAAAATGCAAGACATGTATGGAAAAAAAGAGATGGATTTCTTTTGCGCCTTTTGACCCCTGTATGACTTTTCAGGATCATTGCCTATGTGGCCTTAATGTGATACTAATGTAATGTCTTGCATATAAAATATATAAAACACTGCTTTACATTTCTGTAGATTCAGAGTTGGAATTCAGCTGGCATACATGATTCTGCATATTATATCATTAAACCTAATCAAGAAAATGCTGTCTCTCTTTCAAAAATTCAAACCACGTTTCTCTTTAAGTAGAAAACCCACTATATATTTTTCTAGTGATTTGCTGAGCTGAAATTAAGCAGGCCGATGACTTGTGTAATAAAAAGAGAATTTAAGTAATAAGTTCTTTAAGGTCAAATCCACTTGCCATTATCTGAATATCTACAGCAGTAAATTGTGTAGTTCTAACAGAAGCAATGTTTTAATGCACTCATCTGAAAATGAAATTTCAAGATGAAAACAAGGGAGACTGATAGGCTAATGCTTTCCTTAGAATATATTTCCAGACTGAATTTTTTTTTTTCCTAATTTCTGAACTGCTTAACTCTTTCGTCATAAATCCCTATCACATTTTGTGAGTAACCCAGTTCTAAATGTGTTTCAGTGCATAGCTTCTCCAGGCTAGTTGAGCATGTTTTATTTGATGTAAGACTCAACAACTTTCCCAAGTTCATATTACCCAGTTAGCTCACAATTATAAAGATGAACTGTGATGATCTTAAATGGTAATTTTAAACGCATAGTTTCCTTGTCATCCTTTAGCACTTCCTTATGACATTCAGTGGTTCTTTTGTGTCAAGAATATAAAATTACTCATATCCAGGCATACACTACTCCCTGAGCACAATATCTCACAGAATTTTGTGAGACACATCCAAATAGCCTGTAGTACTAGTAAAGCACTTCTTTGTGCAGAAACAATAGCTTGTGAAATGTGATTAAATATGATAATGCCCTATGGCAGACATTATATACTTTTGCTATTATCTCCCAGAAAAAAAAGAAAATAATTTTCATCACAGATGTCAATCCAAGACCACGTGTATTATGTTTATTTTGTCATGTAGTCTTTTGTGTCCCACTGAAATATTTTTTAGAAGGCTTTACATTTTTAATCAATATTTCTTTCTGTCCCAGGAGCCCTGCTTTGCTCCTCTATTGTCACTTTGCTTTACGGATATTAACCTCCCACATGCAGACTAAAACAACATGGGGCACATTCATATTTCAATGTATAATGTAAAATCTTGTGTATCAAACTGGGACAGAATAGTAAAAATAAACATTTAAAATATACTTGAAGTAAATAAATGTGTCCCTTTTCAGAACTTACAATGTTTTTATCATTCTTGTGGTAAACACAGCAGAACAAATATGAACAAATTAAGATGGGACTGTGATATAACAATTACCACTCTATAAAGTCAGTAGCTATTAATTCTTTAGTAAAATTGTATGAAAGAAAAGTTTCAAGGAGCAGAAATTCTTAACATGCACTGGTTGAGTTACAGTAGGAAACTGGAAATGCACAAATTACTGGTGTTTCAAGATGCAAGTAGCACTCAGGTACGGAAGGCTTGGCGGGTGACACATGCTCTTCCCCTAAAACAGCTGATGAAAGGGCAAACTTGGAAAGGGATGCTGTCAAGGCCACGGGTCTCATTCTCTCATATACAAACATGAACAAATCTGACTGAGCCTGGTAAAGAACGCAAAGAAGGCAGAGCTGTTAGGAGGGAACATGCTCAGATAACTCTACCAGACAACTTGTTCACAGAAACTGTTTATTTAGATCCCTACGGGCAGAAGAGCATGTCATAAAAATCCCCAGAAAAGATCCTAAAGCATCTCTGCTTAAGGACTTCAGCTCTGCCTCCTGGAAATAAGCATTAGATCTAGCTCTCACACCGGGAGGATAAGAGTGCCGAGGAGTACACAGAAAGCTCCAAATTGCAGATCTGCTCATTTCTGCCCTTGGAATATATCTTGAACAAATCATGCCAGTTACTTTCTTTTTCTCTTGGGAATGCTCAAAAAACCTTTCTGGTGCTGAAACTTGAGCAATACCACTGCAAGACTGCACATAAAATTTAATCCATCTAATAGTGTTGGATTGGGTTTTCTCCTTTGATCTCTCTCCAATGTTATGTTCTCTCGGGAAGAGTTTGTAAAGGCTTTGTTCTTTCTCAGAAACTAAGCATCCTTTGCATATCTAAACTATGTATGTGATTTATTTCTTCTGGGGAGATTGTGCAGATTTGATTATACGGATAAATAATTAACTAGATCTAAGTGAAAAGTCGAAATAACTTCAGGAGGAATGTCAAACATGGACAAGCTGACTCTTGTATCTTTGTGATTTATAGTGAATAAAAAGAGTCATGTGAAAGGTGCATATTCTACTTTCAAGGGCAGCAGAGGAGACACTTTTTTTCTGTTCAGTTGTTGCAATAGAAAGTAACTGTCCTTCCACTACAATACCAATTACTCTGAAAATTGAGAAATAAGGATGGAATAGAAAGAAAAATACCTTCTTCTGATAGTACTAATGAGGTTTTTCCATTGACACTATCCAGAAAAATATGAGTATATATTATATTGCCAGAATCGTTTAAAATATCTGTGGCTAGAATGGTCAAGAATTATAAAGAATGCACTTGAAGAAAACTAAATATTAAGAAAAAAGTGTGATACAGATTTCTGTAAGATTGTGGAATGCAATTCACAAGTAATGCAACTTTTCTGTAATCATTTATATCTGTTTTTAATCTGAAACTGTAGACCTCAAAATTTGAGTTTAAGGTCTAGGTAGTCTCCTTGGAAGAGAGAGGTTCCTTCTCAACTGTATGGATATCAAACACAGAGATCTACCCAGCAGCCAGGCTTCCCTAGCCATTACTTTATTGCTTTGATGGAAGGAGTGGAGGGTTGGGAAAAGAGGACAAGTTCAGCCCTCCTGCCAAAACCAGGCAATCTGTCAAGTCAAGATTAATAGATCAGGAGGAGAGCAAGCACAGAGTCAGGCTGCAGCAACCCAACAATGAGGACATTTGGCTACAAGTGAGGCAATCAAGGCTTTTCCTGGGGCACTGCTGTGTTATTTCTGAAGCCCTTGTTTGGACCTTTGTTTCACTGAAGAGGGAAAACAAGAAATAAAAGAATATATCTTTCTTGTCAGAATAGATTACTTCTTCAATGGAATGAAAAAACTTGCAGGAAAACACAAGCTAGATGGTATAATATATGAGGTTTTACAGTGCATACGATCTAAAGAAATTTTGTTTATAGCATCATATTGCCACTGACAGTCATATCGACATGTAGGCTGAAAAATAGTTGCTTAGTGAAAACAAGGCATAATGAATAATGATAAATATCTATCCCAAAAGCAGATGGTACATGTCTTGCCTAGTGCTACGTGGGTCACCTTTGTGTTTGGACTTAATTAACATTTTAATGAACATACTGAGAAAGGACATAAATAACACGTCATGCAAATCTGCGGATAACAGTACACACAGATATTTTCTGAAGACTAAGCATCTACAGTTCTGTGAATCATAGAACCATAGAATCATAGCATAATTAACTGTACCTTGGGGTTTTAGACAGGGCAGTCTCATCTCTTTCTTTGGCATCTCTGATGTATTCAGTTTCTTATTTGTTTATATAAGATTGAAGACATATCTATCTCTCATTCTCCTGTCCTTGAATAATGATGCTGAATCTGTAATCACACAGGCTATCCATGTCATTCAGCTGGTCACTTTTCAAAGTGGCTACCAGTGATAAATTTTGAATTTTTCATTTAGTGTTACAAAGTACAGAGACCTTATACCTTTTTCGCTTAATCCTAGAAAAAAAACAAGGGCCAAATCATGTTTTGGCTTTATGCCAAATGTTATTTATCAGGAAAAGCTGGTTTTATGACAGCAGTCATATGATAAAATCAAGTGACTTCACAAAATAAACATGAAATAAAAACATAGTATGTTAAGTAGTCTATTTGAGCTGGGATAAGTTAAATTCCTTACTATCGGTATATTTGCTTATGATTTATGTTTCTTCAAGAAGCATACATGTGGATCTGTGAACAGCGATAAGCATACATTTTAGATTTGATAATTTTCTCCTTTTGTAAGCAAATTTCTGCCATTTTCTGAGCTACAAGTTGTTCCTGTTTGAAATTGTTTCATATTTGCAGTCTTAAGGTTTTTACAGTTTGCAGTAACTGTATTCTGATATAGAAAATGAATGTCATAGCACTGCCATTCAAGTCTGTATCACAATATGAATTTCAGCAGGTTATTTCATAATTTAAGGGCTACAGTGAAGAGAGGATAATAGGAAGGGCAGTAGGAAGACAGAAAAACTTCTAAAACATAACAACAGGAATACAGTTAGCACTTATGAAAGTCATGAGATAATTATCACCATCCCATGCAATTTCCCATTAGGAAATAATTCTGTAGTCGGTATGGTGCCAGGGTTGTAAAGTTACCTGCATGGATCAGAAATGGTAAAAACGCAGAGGCGGTGGTTTTACAGAGTTAAGAGAGGGTGAGGAGAAAGCAGTGCACTGCGCTACAAGGATTTTACTCATCACTTACTAAAACTAGATCTCAGCAGTGTCATTCTGCTCACTGTTGTGTGAGAGTAGAATTAAAACCAGGGTAAGCAAGATCAAAACTTCACGTTAAAGTAAATGGACATGGCCTGTTTATACTGCAAGTAATTTTGTGGGAGGGATTAGTTTCTTTGACACTCTTTCACAGAGGCCAGAAAGAACTATGAAATCACCCAGACTCATCATTTCAGCTGCCATGGGACATTGTACTTACATCAGTTATCTGGTTCTAAGTCAAATAAGCAAAGCATGTTTTACTGAGGAGGTCAATGTGGTATTTGCTCCGTAGAAGCAACAGGGTAGAATGAGGTGCCACTGAAAAAGCAAGGCAATAAGCTTAGCCCTTCCAAGCAGTCAAAGCTAAATTCAGAAATGAAAGGCAAAACCTTGGTAATGTTTTCTGATCTAATCTGAAAAAATCCCTTTCCTTCTTGACCCTAAATCTGGCCACTAGCATGGCAATAAACTTTCAGGCTGTCCAGCTAGGGCTATGAAAGAATATTTGCTCTGCCTCGTAGCATTGGCAGATACCCTTCCAACGCCCTCTCTCTGGCTCCTGCCAGCCCTCAGCACTTTGAACGAACACAAGAATTAATGCACTTGGCCCATACTGCATACGGAAAAACAATGCTTTTTTTATGCTGGCAGGGGAACTGGCTGAGTCCTTGGAAGAGCCAGTTCAGTGATGACAACATTATGGGGGATGCAATGTGAAGTAGAGCTTCCTCTTCTCCCCCTGGCCTGTGAAGGACAAACAGAGGTCATAATCCAGGTTGAGATAATCTTCTGAATAAGCATCTGGCAAAATAAAGGGATACATCTAGTAAGCAGGAAACCAAGTTTTTATGCTGTACTTTCCTTGCTTTCTTTAACAGTAAACTGCCCTTTCCCAATATTTTGATTTTCCTCACAGTGTAGTTGTTTTAATGCTTAAATGCTTAGGTATATCTTTAAATAGAATTTCACAGAAATAAGAAAGATTAGCTAGAGGTCAGGGAGTAAGTAGTTTCAGACCTTGAGAAAAACAGAAAGGGTGGCAGTGATAATTAGGAATAAATTCAAACTGATGAAGTGGACCATTAGCTCTACAAAAAGGGATGTGAAATTCCAAGATCTTGTGCCTGGATCAAATACTGGAGAACGTACACAAATAAAAAACAATATTGTCATTCAGATAAGAACATTATTTAATGTTGTTTAATGCATTTCTGGTACAGCTGTGCCCCAAAGACCTTTCAGTGTTTTTTGGAGTAGGAATTTGAGGGTTGAAAGGAGTCCTGAACAGGGAAGATGATCATTGCTTATCTGTATTGTACTGGTTCCATTGTTAGCCTTTGAAAACTAATGATATTATTAGCATTCAATTCCTGGATGGACAGAGGCCATTTGATTTCTCCCAACCCATCAAAGATAGAAGAGTGTTAAACGTTGCTTTGAATTTTTCTGATAATATTGATTCTTGCAGCATCCTGCTGCCTCCATTATCTAACTATTCTCAGGCTTCTGAGAATTTCTTAATATTGAACCTATCTTTTCTTCTCATACAAAGTAAGCCAATTATTTCTTATTCTGCTCTATTTGACAAGAAAGGAAGGTGAGCTCTGTCTGTATTCACAGTGCACTTACAAACTCCTTCTTTACCTATTGCTGTCTTTCTTTTTATCTATTCTCCCGATCCGCGTTTGCACAGACTGCTCCTTCCTCTTTCTCTCACTGAATGTTGATGAAACAAAACATGTTACAAGCCAGCCTGTCATTCTGGGGACAATTTCTCGAATATCAAGTTTCCAACTCACAATTTTAAAAATACCGGGCAAGCAAAGTATACTGTGATTATCTGAAAGAACAAACAGGACATTTATGATCTTAGTAGAAAAAGGGGAGGAACAGCCTTGATCTGTAAAACTTCCTGCTTCTAAAATAACTTTTCCATCAAGATAAAAAATTAAATAGTCCTATAACTGATAGAATTAATTCTTAAACAATTCAAGATCTTGTTAGGAATTTTCCACAAGGATCACTGAACCACTTAATATAGCTATTTAATTTTGTGGAATGTCACGTGTGATATTTTATACTGAATGAGTTTTGTCTATAAAAGTGCACAAGGCAATAACATTTGTCTCTGAAGTCTTCTGTGATTTTAGTAGTAGACGGAGATGTAAGAGTGACACCTGGAAAATGAAGTTCAAAGTTTAGCCATAATGTAGCAGCAAAGCTAACTTCTTGTAGATATTTTCCCATTATCATGACTCCTACCTGATCTGTGGGGAACATACAATTTTTATCAGTCTTCTTAACCCATGTAGATGCTGTCCTTGCTGCAGTTTGGTAAATAATGCAAATCCAGTATCTTGTTTTTGTAAGGAATAAGTCAGAACTGAGATGCATCAAATTCATTGAGTGCATGGAATAATAAAATTGCAAAATAAAAGAGTTTTTTGCTCTGGGTAAAATGGGTAGGGTTAAGGCAGATGGAGTGCCTGTGCAAAGATGCATCTTAGAATAGAAACAATTTGAATTATCCTCTTCTATCCAGAAATCCTGACCAGTCAGGTAGTTGGCGGAAGATCTGTGCACTGGAATCTTAGCCCGCAATTACAATTCACAGTGGTTTATGGTGTGAACTCTAGTCTCAACGTTTTGTGAGACCTTGACTTTTCTCCTCTTCATTTCATCTTTTTTTGCCTCTGGAAGCAGCAGAGTAGGAAACTCATATAATTCACAGATGTTGGCTATAGCTGCATTCAAGATTCTTCTCTTCCTAGAAGCATCAAACAAATCTTATCAACCTCCATTTCTCCTCATCACAAAATACTCCACTGTGACTCACTCACCTGCACTTTGTCTTCCCCTGAACAAACCAGGATTGATGTTTTCTATCAGTATATGCTAACCTACCTTCTAGGGTAATTTATTTTCTTAATAAAAGTTAAGAGCTGGTGGTTTGCTACTGCTTCATTTGTGCTGCTAATCATTCTGATGAGTAGGCTGCCAAAAACAATTCCTTCCAAAACCAGGGAAAAATGTAGAAAGCAGATACACAGACCTGCAAATAGGGTGTTAGCAAACTGAGATACCTTTTTTTGATGGTGCTTATGATGCCTCAAGAGATATGTAGTGAACTATGAAGGACACAAAGGCTTTAAATTAACCTCATAGTTCACCAGATTTGTGAACTTGGATTCTGCTAGAAACTGTTGAGTATCCTTACTTAAGCACCTCTTAGTACATACGGCCTACTTGGAAAGAATTTGGGAGAAAAAAAGCAGGAGAAAGGTTGAATTTACAGAGAAGAACTAATGTTCATTCTAACACCAATTTAGCCAATTGATATTTAAAACATACAGATATCTCTGTAGGTGTGTTTCTAAGGAGGAGCTCAGTTTTCTCAGGGTGACCTAGTAACAAGTAAATGAAATAATGAAAAACTAAATACTGGCTGCAAACTAGGAGAAACTTGCTGATGCAGAGATGTTAGACTATGAAATAACTGTGATGGCTGCCACACTGGTAAAAACATCTTAAAATAAAGTGTGAAAACCAAAAAAAAAAAAAGGAAAAATAAAAAATATAAGTGTTTTCTAGATAGGTGAGAAATGAACTTTAGCCACTTCTAGGGCTTTCTTTTTTTTTTTTTTTTTTTTTTTTTTTCCCAGCTTCTGCTTTCTCTGAATGAAATTACAAAGTATTTCTGTGGGATTTACAAATGACTATAGGATCTGGAATTGCCTGTGGAATAGATGATTAAAAACCAACAACACTAACAAGAAAAGTAAGGACATTCAAGTCCACATGGGTTAGTTAAAATCTGCTTTCATTCATTCTACAAATCCTACTGGTACCAGCAGTCCCATGGAACAATTTCAGAACAGTTACTGGCAACACAAACACAAGAAAAGAGTGGGATGGGAAGGGCTGTATTTACTTCCAGGAAAGAGTTATATCAGATGTACCATGAAAATAAACTACATCACTTATTAATGAAGGGTAGATTTATTAGAGTCATTATTCCTGGAATTGTGTGTGTGTAGGTTATGGTTAGGCATAAAGCTGATATATTTTCAGGTCACATGAGAGAAGATTTCATTTCTCTGGCAGTGCGCACTGAACAAGGATAGAAGAAAATCCATTGCACTTTCATAGGCTAATACTACTTCTTCTGCATAGTCATGCTATAGTATTTGAAGTGATCACATTGTAAATGCTGTTTTCTGATCAAGTGAGTGATTAAAAAAAAAAAATAATAAAGAGGCAAAATCCAATATTTTCAAGTATTAGTCCCCGTTTGGGATATGTAGACATTATTGTTTCACTTGGTTCAGAGACATCCAGGGTCTACCATAGGAAAATCTAGGGAACAGAAGTACTGCACAATGTTTGGAAAAGTGCTATCCACAATAATAAAGGAAACCAGAATTAGACACTACATGAAAATAAGGAGAATTCACACAAGTCCTTGGGATATAAGGTGCGTTTAAGAGAATTAAGGGCACTGGCTGACATCACCGTTAAGTTCATCTCTGTGAGCTCTGAAAAGCTGTAGCAATCATGAGATGTCCTCGAGGACTGTAAAAATGTAGACTTTATGTGCATCTTCAAAAAAAAAAAAGGCAAGAAGATGCAAAAGCATTTCACTTTTCTAGACAGAAAATCCATGGGCTAGCCACCTCATGTCAGTCCCAGGGAATATTGTGCAACAAGTCTTTAAATAAGCCATTCCAGGCACTTGAAAGACAAAAGGTGACTGGAAACAACCAAGAAGGATTTATGAAGGGCAGATCTCTGAGATGAAATGCCTGGCTCTGGAGACAAAGGCAGAGCAGTAGATGCCATTTATCTTTACTCTAGCAAGGCTTTTGACATGTTTTCTTATAGTAATCCTGTAGTCAGCCTCTCAAAATATGGACTGAATGAGTAGGCTACTGAATAGGTAAAGTACAGTAGAAGATGATTAACTCAAACATCAACCGGTTAATAGTTACAACTGGCATTCCTCAAGGGCTGGTAGTGTTTCACACCTTTATTAAAGTCTTGGACCATTGGACGGAGCACACCCTTAGCAAGTCTGCAAGACACCAAACCATAGGGAACCGTTGATATGCTGGAGGGGAGGGTTGCCATAAAAGGACCTTCAAAAAAAAAAAAAGAAAGAACAGACTGACAGAAACTTAATTTCAAAGGCAAATGTCAAGTCCTGCACCTCAAATAGAATATTTTTGTGCAACATTTCAGGATGGGGACTTACTGGCTAAAATCCAGCTCCACAGAAAAGGACCAGGCAGTCGTGGTATACAGGAGGTTGAACAGTAGTGTGCCCTACCAGCATTGAAATCCAATCACATCCAGCACTATATTGGCTACAGAGTAATCAGTATGGCAAGGAAAGTTGTTAACCCCTCTGTTTGGCACTTGTGAGACTACGTCTGGAGCACTGTGTCCAGTTTTGAATGATCCAGTAAACAAAAGGGATCAAAACTATGGGGAGATAACTTGGAGCTTTGAGCCCCTTGTCTCTATGCAATAAAGAGAAACTGGGGCTATTAAACCCAGACACATGAGGAGGAATCTAACTGCAGTCTTCCAGTACCTGAGTGGGAGCTATAGAGAAGGTACAGACAGACTTTCAGGAGTTGCACAGCAAAAGGACAAGAGGGGTAACTCTTAGATGTTATAGCAAGAAAAATTGGACTTGCAGAAAAAGTATTTACAATGAGAGTGGTTAAGCATTAGAACAGGCTTGTAAGATAAATCTGGGAATCTCCAGTCTTGGAGATGTTAAAAACTTGGCCAAGGTGTTATCAACCTTATTTAATTTTGAAACATCTGACCCTGAACAGGAGATTGGAGGACCCAGCGGTCCCTTCCAGTCTATTTCAGTGATTCTATGAAATGTTGGTCAAATTTTCAGTGGAAACCTGGATATTAATACCATTGTGTTTATTTGTTTATTTTAACACACACATGACAATGTTCAGAGGTAATGAGCAGACAACACTCCTTATGTCATGTTAGAACAACTTCTCAGCATCTCCTTGGCACCTCTGAAGAATTCCTTTGAGATTTCTAGAGTGTGCAGATGGAACTCAGATAGTGATATATGTTTTGCTGTCTCCTCACTACAGGGAATAATAACTAGTTGCATGCACTTAGTGCACTCTTGGAACATAATGGCAGCTCAAGAGAAAAAGCTTTTGGTACATTTTGTCAGGATGTGTACCACCCTGAAATTAAAATCAGAAGCTTTTTTTTTTTTTGAAGATTACACTGTTTATTTTCTATAAACAATACCCTTACAGACATATTCTAACAGTCAGTAAACATACAAATAAGGTGAGAGATGCAAAAAAAAAAAAGATCACTTGTATATTTTCCAGTGACTCCCTGACCTTCTTATTCTGAAGTTAGATCAAATTTGTAAGAACTGAAGGGCATTATGAGAAACAAAGCACCCTGCATGGGTCTGTTTGTACTATGCATCCAGTGAAAATACCAGAAGGGTGTAAAAAAAGTTGTTCAATGGTATTTCTAACAATTTAAGGCTTGCAAATCCTGGCGTATAAATAGTTTGTAAATAATTAATTAAAAAATCTGTTGTTCTCTACAAGCACTGGAGAAAGAAATGTGTCTGATTCTGAAAGCAAAACGTCTTCTTATGCTTTAAATGCTAATTCTTTCAAATGACATAATGGTGAACTATGCAAAATTGTTACTTTGAGACCAATAAGATGAATCTCTTGTGAAAAGGGCTTATTAGTCCTTACCCAGCTTTAGTAAGCAGGTTTCTATACTTAAAATTTTAATGTGCAGTTGGCACTTTTCTAAATTTTAGTCAGCATTTTCTGTTTTCTAGTTTGCCGGTCAAAATAAACTGGAACTGCCATTCACTGTCTGCAGAATTTAATCGTCATCTCATCACTACGAGTAAAATTCAAATCCAGCATTGACATTTATGTTAACAATTTTCAAATTGTTTTAAAATAAATTTATATCTAGCTGTTCTGTTTAGAAATATATACTGGCATTTTATAGATTGGCTACACCGCTGCAGCTTGCTGTTCCAGTTAATTCATCCAGACCAGATAGCTATGGTATTGTGGCATTTCCTAACAGCAGACTGAAAGAATACGTAAAGTAACTTCCAAACAACATAGTTGAGTGTATAGTCATAGTCTGCAAAAAGCAGGGACTGGGAGAATGAAGAACTGTCCACTGTAGCAGAAGAGCAGGTTAAAGACCATCTAAGGAACCTGAAGGTGCACAAGTCCATGGCACCTGATGAGATGCATCTGTGGGTCCTGAGGGAACCAGCAGACAATGTTGCCAAGCCACTGTCCGTCATATTTAAGAAGTCATGGCAAGTCTGGTGAGGTTCCTACTGATAGGAAAAGGGGTAACATAACCCCATTTTTAAAAAGGGAAACAAGGAAGACCTGGGGAAATACAGGTCAGTCACTCAAAGATTGTCTTGATGTCACCTGGGAACCATCAGCCCTTGGAGGAAGGAAAAGAGCTCTGGTGAACTACCATTGTATCACTATCACTATCAGTACCATTATAGCTTGCCCCTTTCCTGTACTATTCCTTAGGCGTCTGCCACTGGTCACTGCTGGAAACAGAGTACTAGCCTCACTGCTCCGAACTGGATGATTGATCTCATCTAGTACAGCTCTTCTTATATTCTTGCTCCTGAAACAAACACGTCATATTTGTGTCTGTGCATTCCAAAACCAAAAAATTTCATTCTCCATTTTAATGCACAGGAAACAAGTTGTTCCATAAACTGCAAATTGATGCAACCAGGGTTGCTATGAGCTTGAATCCTTTTTTCCCTGATCTTTTCCTCCTACCTCTGGGATGAAACAAGAAGCAAAAGATGTTTTCACTGTTTTAAGTGCATACAAGTGCTACATGCAGCAACGGCAAAGAGGTTTGACCTTTGGACCTTCAAAACAGATGAGAAGCAATGTGTTAATTGCTGTTACCTGTAAGGTCGCTTTCCATTATCCAGTTCAACATAATGTAATGTAACAGTTTTGATACCTTTGATCTTCTGCTAAATTTGTTTGAAACTAGCTTATAACCTCGAAAGCTATCAGTAAGGTAATAGACAAATAGACAAATGAAGATTAAACAAAAGGATAGACAGCTTCACTCCATAAGCTTTACTCCTTTTCTTCTGAAAGCTCAGAACTTACTGTGAAGTGGAATTGCCCCTTTCAGTTAGATCCATAGCTTTACTATGTATTTTCTCTATTCATATGCTAGGAACTATATTACATTCTCTCTCTGAATTGCTATGCTTTTCAGATGCTATGGGAGTTGTAAGGGGCGGGGGGGGGGGAGGTTGCCATCAACACCCTCATTTGTCATGTCTTTCTTCCATTACAACCTGTTTACCACTACCCATCTGTCATCCACATGAAAAAGAAACTCCTGGTCTCTTAAATCTGCCCTGAAACACCAAAAGTTAGAGCTCCAAGAGCAGGAAGAAACTTGCTATTCTGTGCATGCTCAGATGCCAGGGTGCCTGGACTTTCCAGGCTTTCCATTCCAGTCTCTTCTAGGAGAGTCCCTTCTAAAGTCTGCTTTTCCTCTCCCAGCTATACACCCGCCCTTGCTTCCCAGAGCAACAGAAGAGCTGCCAACATTGGTCTACAAGATAAATGTCTCTGGGAGGCCAAGGAGGAAGGCAAAATTCATGTCAGAGAAAGGTAAGCTAGGCTGGTTCCAGCTTTATGAAGAAGATCTTCCTGTGAAAAGCAACTGGTCTGTAAGCTGTCATGATTCTTTAAAATAGTGGCATATGAGTTCATTCATGTCTACCTGCCACCTCTGTATTAGACTTCAAAACCCTTCTTGTACAGCTACAGGTATAAGGTTGAGTGCGGGATCTGTCAAACTGTACCACAACAAGCCATTCATCCTGTAGGAGCTACACAATGAGAATCTCCTCCTTCAGGGGAAATTGCTCAAAGTATACGTAAGCTAAACCTTGGATGTGGGCTCTCATTATGAGGCAGAATTCAAGTTTGTCTTGGTAACCTGCATATTCCCTGAGTTGTAGTATAATTTTTTTTTTTTTAGTATTCCTGCAATGTACAATACACTATTTTTAAGAATTAAAACAGTAATAGGTCACGACCTCTTTCACTGCCCTTGGAATAAATATCTCATGTCTTCTGAAAAAAACTCATTTTGTACTTAAAAGCATATCAGCGAACTCTGTGAGTAGTCTGAAAACTGTGTGCCCATACTACATTGGCAGAGGTGACGAAGTTGAGAATTACATTTGCAGTTCTTCAAGTTAAAGATTCCTGAAGAATCACTAATCAAAAGAGTTTAATTTTACTCCTAAATTAAGGCAATGATGTGACTCCAGAGGGATTAGTCATATCTGTCTACCAATTGCATTTCAGTGGTTTTGAGAAAAAAAAAACAACAAACATCTACAGAAGGATGTGTAAAGCATTTTTTAAAAAGAGACAAACCCATCCTCACTTGTTTTCTCTGATGGAACTAGAGAAAGACTATGAATCTACATTCATTTATGGAAATTGTCTTTATCCTCAAATAGCAAAGGGAATAAAGATAAAAAATCACTACGCCGTGGTGTGCCTGCACTGTGTATCCTACACACAATTCTATTCCCCAACAACTCAAAACAGCAAAGCAGTTGTGGAAAAAGCAGAGTGATGAAAAGTCAGGTAAGCATTTAATTCCTCAAAGAGTACTTGGCTATATGCACATGGGCATGCCTTTCAGTGATTTGAGCTCAAAGTTTTTCAGCGTAAGGTCAAGAATCACATAAAGTCTGCCCAGAAATTCCTGTTTCTCTCTAAACAGCAAGGACTACATTTGGTCAAATCGTCCTCTCTCTTTTTATACATGAAACCATCAGTAGGCACTTCACGCAGACACAGCATGAGTAGCAGCAGGTCGTCCTGCTAAAGAAATGTTAGGAGCATTTTTTTTTCTTTTTCCTTTTTTTTTTTTTTAATTTTTATATAGTCAGCATTTAGCTGCCTGCCAAGATCCTGATCCCAATTGCTGAACAAAGACTCTAGTCCTGAGTGTTTGGAATAGATTAGCTAAAGCTTAGATATTAGTAAATTAAGATCTACAAGAGACAACCTTAACATCCCTGCTGTGGACATCATGCCAATACACGTACACACACTCATGCACATATCTATTCCCTTGGAAGATATCCTCAGCCTATACTGTGACCAAAACAGTAGAAAATAAAGCTACTGTGCTTAAATCATAATCCTGCCATTAATGCAGCAGGGATCAGTTCCAACATCATCTGTCATCCATGCAGAGTAGAAAGCTTAAGAACATTTGCAGTAACTAAAATACTGGTTGAGCTCCTTTTATGAGTCCATAGCGATTTCCTTTTAAAGGTTCACAAACAAGGTGAGTAAATTAATTCCTCAGTTTTGGTGTTTTTTTTTTTAATGACATAGTATTTAAGCTTTACTGTCATTAATTATGAATATGATGAAAATCTGTGCAGCATATTCACCACTGTTGTTTCTACAGAGCTGTCACGACCAGCTGATATACCTGATCTCGGAAGGTAAAATTGTTTCATGAGATAACATTTTCCCTTCAGCCCCATAAAGCCCCAGTAAGCATATTTCTGGATGCATTTGAAAGCAGCAGAACCAGCTGTGCACCTCCATATGTGAAAAGTCTGATCAGACCAGTCTCGTTTTAAAATCAACAGAATTGACAGAAAGATTGTTTTGATACAACAAAGCGATTCACAGCTCCAGTACAGGTTGATGCCAAGTTTTTAAAAGGCTTTAATAAGCCAAGCCGGCCAGGAGTCAGAACATGATGTAGCTGTGTGGCATTGCTGCAGAGCCTGACATCCCCAATCAGCCATAAATTAATTTCCACAAAGGGTAAAGGAAGATATTCAGAAAGGAGTAATGTGCCCTGGTACTGTCAGTCTTACCAGCGTGATACTGCAGTGACATTCTAACCATTAGCTGTGAACCTATGTAATGGTTACAAATAAAGTAATGAGATGAAATTAAGAAAAGATAAATTTTGAAATGAGGAGCTGAAAATGAGTGAGGTCTGCAAGGCAGGAGCAATCTCAAAGACAACTGTGGGAAATCTGATTTCCAGGACTACACTGGACAAAGAGCTGGAGAGTATACAGAGATAGAAATCCTGCTGTGGGCAGGCGTTTGGCCTGTAGTTTTGTAATTTATACAACATTGCTATTAGAGTGAGATGAGAATCTTTCAGCAAAACATCCCTTTTTTTTTTTTTTTCTGGAAAATATTGGTTCATGTAAACCAAAACTTTTCATGTATAAATACATCTTTTTTTTTTTTTTTTTTTTTTTTTTTTTTCTTTTTTTTTAAGTTCCATTCAAGGATGAAGAGAGAAAGGGGAAACAGGCTCAGGAACAAAATCAAATAACATAGGTGAGGGTTTTGACAAATGGACAACTGCCCTCTTGTTCCTTAAAACAAAATTACTTCTAGAGGCTATAAGGGAAAATGTGTAAGAACCCAGCAAAGCTGCTTAGTACACTGACTTCGTTCCTTCTCCCTTCAAAAGTTGAAGTCCTCTAGTAAAAGCCTTGACTTGTGGGGTTTTGGTGTCATACCTCATCAGCTGTAGCCATCATTCCATGTACCCCTGAGCCATTTGCACAGCATAATTTCACTTCTGGCACAAATGTCTATCACTGAGACCATAATGAGGAGATCAAGGTTACAATATTCACAAACCAAAACCCATGGGCATGAATCTGAGTATAAAGCATGGCCCTAAGTGCTATGAATGCAGCAAAAAAAGATTCTGCCAGGACATAAATCCTTGAAAACTTTTGTTTTAATGAAGCACATTTTTAAAAGCTTGACTTAAGGAAAGAAATTGCCAAGGTTTTTTCTAGCTGAAAACACTTATAGATCAGAAGTAATTTTGAGGGCATTACTGAATGTGCAGATTTATATTGCAAGATGAATTTATGCAGATTTCAGACATTAACAATAAAATTGCATAATTAAGAGACTTGGAACAGACTCTATGGATTAACACATTTTCATATCATTCTGTGACACACTACATAAATATATAAAATTATTAAATCAAAGCAAGCTGTGATGGAAATAATTTCAAAACTACAAATACACCTTTAACCGAATGTTGTTCAAAAGAGGTAGTGGGTGGCTCTTGGGTCCCCAGATCTGAAGTATATTAGAATTAATGATAGACTCCTGTACTATTTACAGTGCTCTAAAGGCTCCGATAGTGTGAGACCTACTGAACGCATTAAAACAATTAAAGAGCTGTCTCATTTGTCTTTGCCTATAAAGTAATAATGGATTTCTTGAGAAAAGTTAGGATTATAAATACTTGTGAGTTCTGTGAGGAAAAACACTTCAAGACAAATCTGTTTTAAAATGAGGAAATGGTTTCTGGTTACTGTTGAATGACATGAATTTTCTAGAATCCAACTCATTGTTTAAACTTCTACTGTTCAGAGTTGTGTAGTACCCAAAATGTAATCTATATTTTCTCTACAGACTGAGAAAGTTGTTGGGTATGATGTCCATTTCAAGTAATCAATGAGTGAAGAAGCTCCCTCTCCCATTACAGCCTTATCTGATGGGCTGTCAAAACCTTTCAACATTTTATTGACTGAGACTCAACAGAAGAGGTGCCATCCATCTCAGGAAACATGATTTTATAGCATAATGGTGTTGGAAAAAAATGGAAACTGGACACTCATCCCCAGTTCAAGACTGCTGGATTTTTTATTCAGAAAAATCAAGATGGAGAGCTGTGTAACAATAATGCAGAAGGTTTAAGGAGCTTGCTTACGTCCCATAATGATCAAGAAACTTACTCTGACCTCTTGGTTAGGTGTCTGCTCTGAAAATTTCTAAGTAAGTCAGGATCACTTGCAGAATTGAGTCTATACTCAAGAATTTCTCCAAAAGAAATGTTTCAGTAGCAATTCAGGCATAAGAAAGACCCATCATAATCCAGTCTTATTCCAGCACTTCAGTTCACTGTCTCACCATCTGTGCTGGCAAGGGTTTGTCTTTTGACCTACACTGTGGAGCAGACCAAAGCACATAGCCAATGGGAAATACAAAAATTTTAATAAAAAAAAAAAAAGAGAAGGGAAGGGAAGGTGCAGGAAGGGAAGGTG
>WHYT01017155.1:663211-699927 GCA_009806455.1 Tetrax tetrax
GGAAGGGAAGGGAAGGGAAGGGAAGGGAAGGGAAGGGAAGGGAAGGGAAGGGAAAATGAAAAAAGAGAAAATTAAAGGGAAGGAAAAGGAAAAGCAAAAGGAAAAAGGAAAAGGAGAAAAGGAAAAGGAGAAAAGGAAAAGGAGAAAAGGAAAAGGAGAAAAGCCAAGTGTTGCTGTTGAACATGTTACAGTGTCAAACCAGAATCTCAGAAAATGTTGCCCAGATTCCTTAGAGACCAAATTGGAGTGAATAATCTCAATTTTTTCAGCATTCATCGTTGCAGACTATCACACTCTGGATGATACTGGCTAGACCTGGAGCTCAAGTGACAAGAACAGCATGATAACATCACGTTATCTGTTCCTCACTGAAAATGTGTTAGTGGTATACTACAGTCAGAAATCCTGCTGCTGCTGTCATGTTAAACCAAAGGAACTAAACACAGTGTTTCCGGAAGGCTGCAAAGGAGACAAGCCCCTCTCTTCCTCATCTGCTTTGGCCTAAAGCAATACAAATAGTGGGCACTAGATTCATGTAAACAGTGGAGACATCATTGTTTTTCTGATTCTCCTGTAGGAGTCATGGCAACCAACTAGCTCTAAAATGATGCTTTTATTTTGGCTGCTCTCAGTGTAAAAGTGTTTCGGCAACATAAGGTGCTGTGCACATAAGTTTGAGATATTGTATTTAAATAAAAGTTATCATAATCATTTTGCATTGAAACAATAGGAGGAAAATAAATAACATTTGTCATGTGGAGAAAAGGAAAATAATTTTATAGGATAAAATTATTTTCAGACTTCTCACAGGCACAATCAACAATTAAAAAAAATTAAAACTACTTAAAAATCACTTGAGAACATGCTTTCAAATTAAATTATTCAAAGTCCTTTCATAATGAAAGTCTCATAAAATTAAAATAAATTTGTCTCTCCTACCAGTAATCCACAAAGATTTCTTCTTGACTGATGAAATAGACTTTGCCTTGAAGGACTGTCGCATTAGCAATCTTATGCATTCTTTTTATGGGAACATGCTGCAGAAACAGTCAAACAGAGGCTGTTCTGTTGTCTGTGGAGATTTAGTTAACGTACACAGGGATTTAATAAGGCCCTGCCAATGTGAGTCCATACCAAGATAAATCAATTTAAGGAAAGAAGTAATTATTTGGAAGTGAGGAAAGCCATGAAGGCTCAATCATTTGTGCTCTATTTCGCTTGGATTGTAAGTGTGTTCCTCACATAAACTCTATGTTTTGGTCTGGAAAGTGGCAGGGGATGCTATGTGGGTTTGCACAGTTATAATTCACACCCCCTCACTGATAGGTCTGAATTCATGCAGATTTTCCCTCTCTACACAGTTATGTCCCTCCTTCCGTGATGCATACCTCCTTCGGCGATGTATATCAATTCAGATTATTCTCCCTTTGCTTTCTCTTTTGAACAAACATAGAAATGAAAATACTGTACTTTTCTAGCTATTGTATTTTCTATTCTGCATTGTTTTGCTGTGGACCACAACGACTAGAACAAAAAAAAATTTAATAACATTATAATACTATTTTCTCTCATCTTGGCCTTGGTATCGTGGCAACAAAACCACTCACACTCATGTTGATTTAGTTTCACTGGGTTAAAAAAAAATGAGAAAAACGCCAATATATTCAGGAAGATATGAGTCTTTTTCAAAGAATTGATCTCTCAGGCTAAAATTGTCAAAATGTTTATACCTTATATTATGATGAAAGTAGGATTTTTCAATTAGTTTTGTTTTAACACATAACAGAGGAGAAAGTGCATACTTTTTCAGAGTAACCCATGGTTAACTCTGCATGCAAGGTGAAGGACTTCCTAAAGATACAGAAAAGACAGTTTCAGTTTATTTTATGAGTGAGGGATTTCCAGTTGAGGTCAAGTATGGACTTGAACCTGGGCCTCCCACAGTTGTGTCTTTGCTGTTTAGCTACCAACATCCCACTTTCCAGATGGCGCTAAATCCGCGATCTGATAACTGTGTCTGAAACAGGACACTGACACCGAGAAATACTGTGATGCTCTGTTTGCACACAACACCTACACAGCTCACTAGTTTAATCGTTTAAGAGGAGAGTAAGTGCATTATTTAATTCCAGGCTGCAGACCTCGGGCCTTTAGGCTGCAGACACTTTACTGACTTGCTAAATCGGGAAGCGCAAAGGAAGCAATCCCCCACCTCAAGCATGAAGCTTCAACTGAAATTTTTAAATGGACTCTGGCAGATTGGTTTTTCCTCTGGAAGAGGCACTCACTTCTGCCTGCTCACGGTCAGACAGCTCAGATGTTTGTTTCAGAAGGACAATTTCAGTGGGTAACTAATAATTTAAGGCTGCCAGCTTGGCTGGCTGGATCCCAGCTTAGGATCTGGATTGGGGCACCTCAGTTCACCGAGTAAATCTCAACAGTAAGCAGAGTGCAATATTAGTGTCACTCGTTCTTTTCTTCCATTATATCTTCTACAGGAGAAAATTTTTTTTATATTCTACTTAAAGCTTTTTTTTTTCTTCTTCTTTTTTCACTCCTTGTCATCTGCTTTTCCTTTTCTCTGATTTTTCTCTTGTCTTAAATACCATCTTCCCCTTTTTTACAATGTGATGTGGCTTTTCTGCCTGGATATAAAGGTTTGATTTGAGCCACTCAATTAGTGATACAAAATTTATGCTTACATAGTGCTTTCAACCCTCAACTACCACAGGAATATCACTTAATGCATCTGCCTGTGAGTTAAGTCTAGCAAATGTTATTATTCTATTATTTCTTTTATTTTCTTACTCACAGAAGAGGGTAACACATAAACTGAGGGCCAAGACAATCCTTCTTCTCAGCTTGTTTAGCTTTTACTATTTTACTTCATTATTAGTGCTCCTCTGCATTCTCTTTATTTGAATCTCTATCTCTACTTTAATTCTATTTATTTTCTGTTTGTCACACACAGAGGTGACTGTTAGAGGATTACTTTGATTAATTTAATAAGCATCTGAGTGACTCTGTAGTTGCGAACTACCTATTATCAATAACCATTAAAATATCTTTACTTGGATAGAATTACTATGTTTCAGAAATTGCTGTTATTCTCTTATTTGTATCAAAGGCACTTCTTTATTTCCATTTAAGATACTAGTTCTTTTATCCTTTTCAACTTTCATGTCACCTTTTGAGCTGCAAAGCTTTTATAAATTGGGTTTGAAGCATCTCCTCAGAACTCTGCTATTAGTCATACAGCAGTCATCTCTGCTTTTTTTTTGTCTTTTAAGAGAACAGAGCAATATGTCTTCACAGCAGTACATGATATACACTTCCTAGGACAAATAAAAGCATACTACAGCACCACGGACCTTTAATGTTCTGTTTTGTTTTCTTTTGGATAAGCCAGGAAAGCTGCATAACCCAGTGTTTTTCAGAGTCACACTAGTAGAGGCAAGCCAAAGACACATGCAACTCATTAGGAACGTTGCATCGCAAAGACTATTCTTCATATTGTGCTTTTGAGGGTAAGAGAGTCAAGTCCTACTCGTTCCTTATTTGCCAGAAATAATGGTAAGGAACTTTACAGTTGATTCTTTAAAAAAAAAAAAAAAAGTGATAACACAGTAAGTAAAGTTTTATTAGCTTTTAAATCATAAGCAGTTTCTAAAATACGTGCGGATCATGGTGGTCTGAAACAATGTAATTTTGTGTAGAAATTGCATTGGTTTATTTTTTAATATTCTTTATTATACTAATGCCAGCATCAATGACCAAAAAAAAAGTCTAATCCAAGGGTTAACCTGGAGTCTAAGAAAAGACAGACGAAGAATGAGCAGAAAAACTGAGGCAGAAGTGGTGACTCATAACACACAGGTCAATGAGTGCCTCTGATTTCAGCAGAAACACTCACATTATATCACAGCCTGGCAATCTATTGTTACAGCTAAGGCTGTTGAGGCTGGGCAGTCAAAAGCTGTATTTGAGCTGATGTCCAATCTAGCTGATTTTCCTGCACACTGTGTTTTGGAACCATGGTTACACATTCCTAGTCCTTACTATATTGGGATTTTCAGTTTAAACCACATCTAATCTTCATATAACATGTTCAATCTCTATTCACAATTTCTGGGTATAATTACAGCATTGTTGTGATCATGTTCCTTAAAATTATTAACAGAAAAATCTCAGATTTTACTCTACTACCACTTTTTTTTTTTTTCTCCTTAGTTTGGGAATGCACATTGAAATGTGGATTCTTAATTCTGCAATTAATATATTTTTGAATATGCTTATCTAGGATTTTCAGTTAGGAAGGAGGACTCATCTTTTAATTTTCTTCTCTAGTTTGGATGAAAATATAGAAGAATTGCCATGTCTGTCTTGGAGTTCTCTTCCCTATGTTATCTTTATAGGCAAGTGGTTGGAAAGCTCTGATAAATGAAGAGGTGTTTAAAAGAAATAAGAGGAGATGGATGTAATTTAGTATTTCCCAGTGTCTTGCCCACATTTGAAATCCAGGAGTGAAGTTGAACACAAGGTTTTCAATATATTAGATTTTCTGGGAACGAAATGCTTAAGAGGCACATCACATCTTAGCTGGCCAAATTCTTTTGGAGAGTGTGTGTGTGTGTATCTGTGTCTCCATGTGCATGAATGTTCTGTTATTTGTCTGCTTAAACTCTTTGTTTATGGTTCTGGGTAAGGAATTTTGTTTAAACAGGAAAACAAATTTAAAAGCTCCCCAGGCATTTTCTACAAATGCACAGACTTTTGAGACAGGAATTACTGTAGGCGTTGATAGAATAATTTCTACAGAAATCTGTGCTCAAAGCACTGGGAATTTTTTTCCAGAATGTGCTATGTGTTCACTAGAGGTTTTTCTTGACTGTCGACTGGTCCCAGAAGCAGCTGCATTTGGGGCAAATGAGTATATTTAACTGCTTCCTTTAGGGGCTCCCAGCTGCGGTCCCTCACTGCAGCTTGCCGTGTGTTCCCGAGTCCTCTCGCTGTTAATGCAGCTACACCAATTTCTCCTCCTTCACCTTCTGTCCTGCAAAGACCAGTGCTTTATAACATCTACCATATATACTTCTGTTAGCAGTATCTTTTATAAATTTTATGAATACATCAGTTGCAAATTGTTCAAACGCTACGTTGAGGGGCACAGAAGTGCCTTTAAGAGAATCTGGAGCTTTTACTGAAGCAAAACACCATCTGGAATAAACGATATACTTGCCTACACAAGCCTACTCTGCTTGCTTCTTTCTCCTTGTAAAACTTCAGTATCTCTTTTCACAGACATTTTTATTCCACCTACTATCTGTGGGACTATCTTGCTTCACTTTAACTGCCTAGAAGTTAGGCATCTGGTCTAAGTTGGCAGGCTGAGCTCCCCTTAAATTTAGTGGAGAGTGAGATGTCCTCTGGTTGGGGGTGGGATGGAGAGGAGTTTCTTTCTGGAAAGGTCTATTGCTCTTGATCACAAAAGTAGTCTGAACATCTAGCTCAGGTGCTGTACCTGCAGTAAAGGATCCCACACAATATTGCTTTCAAAAGATTTTTCAGTTAAGAACACTGATTTCCTTTCCATGACATTTAATTTTTAAAGAAAATGGTGGCAGAAAAATCTTCACTTAATGATATATGCTGCCATTTTTTATATGTTTTCATAACCACCATAGAGCAGCAGTTTGTTTGTCTAGGGGAAGAAGTAACAGGAGAAAAATATTTTTAAAACTCTACCTCACAGTCCCTGTGGGTCCTTTTCTGGCTCTGCAGACCATTTCTGTTAGGACATCTCAGGCCAAGTGGAAGGATGTGGCGTGTTTCCTGCTCAGCACATGCAAGTCTGTTCTGCTGTTACCAATGGCAGGATTTCCACAAGCCAGGCATTGCCTTAAATCTTCATTCTTTCCTTGGGGAGGCAAAATATCCCATCAGAAAACATCACGGAGAGTTTCCTCTGGCATCTGCTAGATGTGGTTTCCAGGTGGGGGTCAGACTACACAAACTCCACCGCAGCATCACGCAGGGACAGGAGGCACTCAGTAACACCGTGAGGGCTATCAGCCATGTGAATCTCACTAGATTATATTCCTCAGTATGAAAATCCTAGATATTCTTACCAAGGGCTAAAGAAAGAACTAATTAGGAAGTATCATCTTTTAAATATTCAAATTTTACTGAATACAAAGTCTATCTGTTAAAAGATCAAAGGGCCACATGTATTTTCTCTCATTGTATGTTAGCTGCTTTATGCTTATTAACTATATATGTGTTGTTATTTTCTTTTTATCCTGTTATTATATTTCTTCAACTTTCCTCTCTCCTTGTGAGAGAAATACGTTTCATTTCCCATCATCTTCTTTCTGGGTGACCATTTAGAAAAAATATCAACTGGCATCACTCTTAGTTGAGTACACTACATTCTTCTCCTGGTCAGTAAGTGATGAGAAATTATTCCCCATTACACATTAGAAAAGAGATGCGTTACATTTACATTATAATTCAGGGGACACCATTCATACATATAACCAAGAAAGGGTTTTTTTGAATGGGATCCTTATCCATTGGCCTGAAGGTGGTGAGAAAGAGACTCTATGTCCTACATCTCCAGCAACTTTGCATCCTTGGTCCATCAGAGGAGAGCTGTCCCCCATGCACACCTCTTCTGGGCAAGCACTCTCACCAGGGTGTTCAGGCTGGGGGCTGGCATGAGAGTTGGTGCCTCTCCAGAGGAGAGAGGGGCTCTGCGGGGAGTCAGCTCTGAACCAGCTCCAGCCATGTTCACCAACACCTGCATCTGCCAGAGCCTAGGACATCCCGCTGGGGTCCACCAGAGCAGCACCACGATGCCAAAAGCAAGGCTTTGCTCCTATGAAGCTGCCTTCCAGACGTGCGGAGCTTCCCCTAATTTCAGCAGGAATTATTTCAAGCTTTGGTGCCACTGCAAGAGGAGATGAGAAAAGGAGAATTTCTGAATACCTTGCCTGTATGCATTGTGTGGTGCACTGAAACATGCAACTACACTGAAGCATTTCAAGGAATTCAACCACATAAAAGGGCAACCTGTATAATAAAGGTGCATTAAAGATCTTCGGGTATTCATACACAGCCATCAGCAGGGCTGACAAATTTGCTTAAGTCTACAAAAAACTTCCAGAATATGATGACTTAATTCACAGGCATGAAACCTTTTTTTTTTTTTTTAAATTTAAATGATTAAGCCATGGTCGGCTCATGAGCTAGAAGACATGAAAAAGATGGTCTTATGCTTTACAAAATGTCTGCCAATGAGGGAAAGAAAGAAAGAATGGCCTTCTGGCTTTCTGAAGTCTTCTCATTACATTTTCTAGCTCAAGTTCTGTAGATCCAAAACATTTTGACTTTCCTAACAACTAGGAACAGAAACAAAGCCAGAAAAAGGTATCAATTCAAAATATATGTGCCAGAAAGCCAACTTTGCTTCTTTTGTACTGCTTAGCTAGATCAAAAAATCTGAAATGTAAATTTTTTCAACCATCAAAATAAAATGAGAAATTTAAGAAAGCATTTCTATGTGTTACTGGTGCTGCTAAATAATTTGCTTTCCAAGTGAGATATTTTTGGAAGTTTTCAGTTTGAGGAGAATCTGTAACCACAGCCAATACAAGGCTGAGAGTTAGAAAATAATCAGTGTCAAAAAAATATTAATAAAGAACTTGATAATTAACCACAAGATAATTGGTATACAACGTCATTTTAAAGTTTTTAGTCTTTAAATAAATATTTAGCAATGATGGGCTATTTAGAATAGGGGCTATTTATTGATTTTTGTTCCCCATTTTTATTTTAGTTTACTTTAATGCAGCTTTAATATTTTGCCTTGAAATAAGAAATATATTTCAGCATTTAAATAATAACAATTTTCTTTAAATATTAAATATTAGTGTTCCTTCTGTGATTCTTAAACCATTTTAAAAACCTACTTTAAATAAATAGCTTTAAGATCAGTTTAAAATTTTGACAGAAATCATAAAGATTTAATATTTATGCTATATATTTAATTCTTAATGTTTAAAATTCCTTTTGTGATTGTTAAATGAGTTCATAGCCAGATTAGTGTGGGATATTTGAATTTAAAACATCAAAATTTTATGTTAATTTTGCAGTGGCAAGTTGTACATTTAAATACAAAGACAAAGAAGAAATAAAAATGTATATAGTTACTTAAAACACCAGTACCTCAGTTAAACTGTCTACTGTGCACATAGACCTTGCTGGACCAAAATACATGCACTTATAAGTAGTCATTTGTTTAAATTAGAAAATAACTTTGCACCAGTCCAGAAATGTAAAGATTATCAGGGAGTACTAGTCTGTCTATAGTTTTCCCTCAGACCTTTAAATTCAATTTGAAAGACAACATATGTTCTAAACCAGGGATCTGATCTTACTCTAGAGACCTTGAAGAGCAGAGGACTGTCCCTGATTATCCTCACCACTGAAATGTCTTTCTTTCTATCATTGTGGTGGTTTGTACCAAAAAATGACAGACTCTGTTAACATGAATGTTCCTGAGAGGGAAAACATAAGCTTCATTGGCCTTATAAGCAAGGATAAATCTCTGCTGTTAGTGAAGTAATATCTGCACGTAGTCAAAAATCACAGGATAGCACAATAAGAGGCTGAGCAGCTCAGCACATGAGGGTTGCAGCCAGCATTGTTAGGTTAAGCTACCGGCCATAGTCACTCTGCTCTGAGGGCTGGATATTACACCAACTCTGAATGCTTCTGAAACACAGATTTCAAAAGAACTGTTTCTAAGGCCAGTGATAACTGTGGACTGAAAAAAAATACAGAGATAATCATTATAAATTTTCAGCAGGGACCAATTAATTTTGAGTGCTGTATTTCCAGCTTTACCCAGTGTCTCCTTTTCACTACTGAGTCTTTATACATCTATTTTTTTCTTTTTAAATTGGTATTTCCTACCTGCCAGCTTTTAATATATGGAATCACTCAAGCTCCAAGCACTATTATAATATTGAATATGTTTAGCAATTTTTAAAAGACGTAAGAGGATACAGATTTATAAATAGGTTAATAGAGTTTGTGTTTGGTTATATTTCCTATACAGTATTTCAAATGAAGTCCTAAAGTAATAAGAATATAAAGAAGAAATTCTACTAAAGCTAATTGTATAAAATTAATAAGAGTCTGGATTTATCAGTGTTAACCTCAATGTATTTGAATGTATTTGATAGATTCCCAGATTGACCTGAGCTAAGGCTCACAAGCATCTGGAAGAATGCATTATGAAAATATCTGTCCCTGCTATAAACCACAAAGCTTGTTCATGTCATAGCAAAAAAAAAAAAAAAAAGAAAAAAAGAAAAAAAGAAAAAAAGAATCCTGACGTTTAATTAGAAATGCAGTGTACCTCCACAGAGACACCACAAACTGCAGAAGGAGGCTGCACATGCTGCCTAGTTAAAAGCCAATTACTTCCCATGGTCTCTGCAGTAATGATGTTCCTTTCAGAATTAAAGTAATAAATGCTCTGGAATTGCTGCACAGGAACGATGTATACCCTACAGACTTGATGCACTGCAAGGACTCTAACAATTTCTAGCTGCAAGTGATGGCATGTATGAAAGGTCTACTGGATGGTGCAGCCTCAGAGGTGAACCCTTTCCATCCTGATCTTGTGAAGACATGGTGATCCGGAGTGAGAGCAGAGCAGCTGTGAATTGTGCTCTACCTTCACAGCAGGAGCTGGCATGCTAAATAGAGAAATGCACTGTTTAGACTTGACAAGTAAAAAAAAAAAGTTGTTCTATATATCTGTACCTTCTTGCTTTCTTGTGTTTCTCAAGCAAATAAAGACATAATCTCAAAACGTTTATGAAAAGCCTGTACACTGTGAGTTTTCTAGCAGTGTAGCTTAGATATTTAAAGCTTGTAAAGGCAATCCTTGCAGAAATAATTCATAAAGAGATAATGGGTTGGAATATTTTTGCCTCGTTTCTAAGGAAATTAAGCTTTTACAGTCTCTCTTCCTATTAATTCTCGCACAGTCCCTATAACTTCTAAAGCTGTCAGCCAACTCTAACTGCGCTTGATAGGTACAGGCACCTTGCATTTAAGAATGTACTCTCCCAGCTCACAGCAGTGGCACATCTGTCCACTGGGATACTGCCTTGGTCAGTGGCAGTGGGAGAGGCAGCTTAGGGAGAACTCATGAACCCCTTTTCCCAAAATGCACTACTGCAGGAACGTTAGAGGGCTCATCCCTGCCTGTACCTTTTAGCAATTAATAAATAATTTCTTACACATTTTGGTAAAACCAGCAGGAAGGCAGAAGAGAGACACTCAAATTAGTGCTCTGTCTAACATGCCAAATTCAATGTGATTACACCTTCCTGGCAGCAGTCAGCTAATCAATAGATGTGTGCTGGCAGCCAACTAGCATAAATGTGTTTCATAACGGGTCAAAGCACTGCCTCTGTCAAGCTGGCAGAGCAGTGAAGGGCAGCTGAAGGAAGGACTGTTGGTGGACAAAAGCCCTAAGAAAGTCCTACCATCCTGGGGGTAACTTGCCATGTTTGTTTATTTTGGCTTCCTATGTTACTCTTCTAAAACATATATTGTGTGTTCTACTTGGCTAATATTCAGAGTTTGAGGTATTTTTTCTGCATTAGAATAAACTGATGATAAAAGTTGGAAATTTTTAATGTAATTTTATTTATTTGTCTGTACAAGCCAACTGTTTCTCTGGGCATACTGAGGAAATAGCCTCCCTTCTCACAGTCCTAAGCCTCTTCTTCTAGGCATAAGAGGAAGGAGCCCTCTTTCTTCAATTCTTGTCATGACAACTTATTGCTTCTTTTTCTATTTTGAATTTTCATCTGTGTCTTTCATGTGCCTGCAGTTACCTTTGCCTATACTGGTCAACTCCTAAACAACTTTGCATATTGTTGAGCAAATTCAATAGTTTACCTGTTTTAACTATTTCTGTTAGTTCTCATAAATTAAAAAGTGCTTCCTTCAAACCTTGTTTTGTGCTCAAAACCAAGCCTGCTTGTAGATGTTTACTTTCTCCAGGATAGCAACATCACTCAAAGGATTAGTTCATTTGCTTCACCTTCTAACAGAGCTGAGCAGAACATCCAGAAAAAGTGCAAAAAATACCTTTTTAACTAGGTAAGGACAGACCCTTCAGAAGCCAGCTGAGTTCCCCTCAACATTAAAACCAAAATACAATAAAGCCCGAGCACAATGGACTATATATTTTGAAAAATGTCTTCTAACCCATTTGTCTGAATACTTACTCTCACTAAGCACCAAGAAAATGAAACCAAATAAAGATTAAAAGCAGTGAGTATGTGTAACTTCTGTGAGTTGACTCAAGGGATAAGGCAGATGAGAACAGTCTTGAAACTTGGACAACAGAGAAAATGCTTCATGTGAAGAAGGAAGGTAGAAATCTAAGGAAGACAAATTGCACTGGTAGGATCCTCTTTTGGGAGTTACATTATAATCTCTGTCTCTTTGTAGAGAAGAAGAAACCTTGAGGCTTCAGACGTGTAAGTGAAATGGCAAAAAACATGGAAACCCAGACATCAGAGAACACTCCCACAAAGCTAAGGAGTTGCTTGCTGTGGGTGTATATGCTTCAACTTCTCTCATCACTGATATTCTATGTTGTTTTTTTCTGTATGTATTGGGTTTTTTTTTAAAAGATAGCTTAGAAAAATCTTGTACTCACACAATAAGAGGGAAGACATCATTAAAGATTCAAAAGGACATCCATCTTGAGTTAAATCCATCTTTCTGTTGGTCAAGAGGAAGAGGGAGTCGTGATCCTCAGCTGAAGTGACCTATGTAATCCTGCCATGACAGCTGATGAGGGTGGACACGGTAGCTGATGCACATGGACAGATGTGCTGCCTTGGAGTATAAATCATGCCTGTATCACAGACATGCACCCATACCTGATCTTGCCTCCCAGCTGCCCTATGCCACCCTCTCTGCATAGTCAGATGCTGCCTTGCCTCCTCAGTTTTCCTTTCATGTCCCCTGCCAGACAACATAGGCCCAGGAAAGGGAGATAGAAAGGGCTACACCATCCACAAATTCACCACAGTTCATGCTGACACCTGTAATAACTCAGACCTTAGACAGAAATAGCTCAAATCTTTCATCCAGGAGCAGTGCTTCTGCTTGTTTTCCAAGAGTTTGAAAATATTGGTTGCATACATGTGACTGTATGCAGGCAAGATCAGCGTTCTCAGCAAGTTATTAATAAAACACCAATTATTTATGTAAACAAGAGAATACAGGATTTGTGAGTTCTTATACCTGCCATTTAAAAATGTCACCTGAAATTTACTAATTTCCTCCCCAAGGATACAGCTGAGTTCCCTGGTGTTTTTGATGAACACACAGTGTAATTGATTAGGAGAACATTTTCCTCTTTCCTGCCAAGAACACTTTTTTCTTTAAATGTTGTGCACCAATTAACAGGTCAAGGCAAGAATCGCATTGACTGAATCTATGAGTCTATATTACATTAAGCCAGTATAGTATTTTTTATCTATGGTGACCCTCAAAGCTTCTCAGAAGCATGCACTGGCCAAGTGGAACTGATGTAGCAATTCTGCAGCGTTCCTCACCATTACTGTGGGAATTGGTACTGTGTGCTCGGTGGATAAGGGCCCTTTTTTTTCTAGGTTCAGTTTGGGTGGCTGATTATGAACTTAGAGGTCTGAAGTGACATGAGGGTCATGGATTTAAGTGATTATCTCCCTATGGATATTAGCTATGAGAGGTGATTGGTGGAGACACTGAAAGGGCCATTTCCTTGCTCTTAATGTCAATATTTATTTATTTGCCCCACCACAGCATCAAAGAGTTTGGCCTGAGGTGGGTAGCTAACTTCAGAGATCAAGAACTCCCTATGAGTTATTTTCTTGACAGTGGAAATCTCTCTCCACCTGGACTGAAGTAGATCTTTCCCCAGACCATTACAGTAGCATCAGGACTTAGTTCCAGTCTCAGGCTTTGAAAGAGATCCCTGAGGACTTGGCAGAATTAGCATTTTTAAGTAAAATGAGGGGCTCTGTGTTTACTACAGGCTTTTTACTGTGTTTGTGGAAAGTTCTGTTTGCATCACACTGGAAATACAATTCTATTTTGACATGTTAAAGGCAGTTAGATATTAGATAAATGAGTAGTTATGCATCATTTGTAAATAAATGTCTTCCATCCATCAAGGAAGCATACAAGTAAAGCGTCACTGAAAAAAATACACATTGCATTAACACAACCTCTGATGAAATAATGTTTTTCCATCTGTCACAAAATTTGCTATAACAAATGGGAATTCTAGGCAAGCTTGTTTTAATGTATGATTTAACACAAGGCCTTTTACATTGTAGATAGTTAGTAAAAAAAAAGTCTTTCAATGAATATTTATTGACCATTTGTTTCAATGTGTAAGCTCTAATAATGTCTGTTTCCTCTTTCAGAAAGGCCGACACAGCATTTGGTCTAGCTAGCATGACACTAAGCAAGCCTCCTCTTTGTGCTCTTGCACAGCAGATGTCTTCTCGGCAGAGGTTCAGTCATAATGACTTCACCTTGAGAAAGCATGAAGGAATACGGAGGCAAAGAGGTTCCTCACTTCTCTCAGTCAGGGTGGGAAAGCTAAAACAGGAAGGCAGGCTCTTACTGTATGAAAAGTCTCCAATTCCCTCTTGTCGATGTGCTGAAGACTGGATGTCCTGCTCCTGCCTCTATAGCAGTACCTTAATGTGTTAAAACAAGAGTCACTGTCCTTTAGGAGGTACTCATGAGCTACATGTTAAATAAATACCAAGTGCTTCCTTGGTTGTGTTCAAACACAGAAGCTTTGGCATATTTCTGCTGATTTTGCTGACTTTTTTTGCACTACATAAAGGCACTAAGTATCTATTACTATACTTCAGGACTAGTGCATCCTTCACTGAAGTTACACCAGGAATAGATTTGATCTCTTCACTTTTAGGTCACGATGAAGGAAATAATAGATTCATTTCCATGAGTATTTTGATATTTGTGATTAGACTATGACCTGACCAGTGACAGTATGGCCAACAGTCAAAGTCCTAGAATTTCTAAATCTCTAGAGCTAAAATCCTGAAAGAATACCTAAAGATTAACAATAAACAGAGGGGAAACACAACATTGCAGTAGTCGCAGCAGAGCACAGTTTTACCAGGAGTATTAAACATTCATGTTGTAAAACTCTCTTTGGCTCATTGGGTTAAAATGTCTTCCAAATGCATGGACTGTGTAGCAAACAGGCTGGTGGGTTGACTGTTAATACAATCCCTATAGAAGCAAAGAAATTTAAGGTTTAGGATTACACTGTATACTTGATGATAAAGAGTTACCCTTGAACCTCTTCTGAAGATCAAGCTAGGGAATTGCAGTGAGTTTTGCATAGAGTTCCAGATACTGAGATAGGAGAAAAAAAAAAAAGTGCTTTATGTTTTATCGACCTTATTTATATATTTTAGATATTTTAAGCAATAACATTTTTCTGTAGCTAAATGTAGTGCTTCCTTGCTAGTGTCCACTGAATTTACTCTAATTTTGCATAGTAATTTTCTGGCACCATCATAGAGGCTATGAATTCAAATTTTGGAATGCCTTTACACTTCTGGAAAAGTAAATTTCTTGACAAATCTGGAAGGTCTACAGATAAGACTAGATTAAAATATTTTAAGAAGTTTAAGGAAGGTGCTTAATCTTGACTCTGGAAAAGCTTTGTGAAGAAACCCATAAATTCATGTGCAGAACCTGCTGAAGGATAAAAATTGTTGACTCAGCCCCCTGGTGATTTCTGAACTTAAGAATACAGAGTGAAAAGCTGAAAGAAAAAAAAAAAAAGTCAATTTTCAGCTAGAGGGTACACTTTTTCAGTAGTATGAACAGACCTACTAAAGACAATGGAAGTCAGAGAATGACTTGGATTGGAAGAGACCTTAAAGATCAATGAGTTTCAGCCCCCCTGCCATGGGCAAGGACACCTTCCACTAGATGACGTTGCTCAAAGCCCCCTACAACCTGGCCTTGAACTCTTCCAGAGATGGGGCATCCACAGCTTCTCTGGGCAACCTGTTCCAGTGCCTCATCATCCTCATCATAAAAAAAAAAATTCTTCCTTATGTCTAATCTAAATCTACTCTCTTCCACTTTAATTACCCCTTGTCCTATCACTACATGCTTTTGTCAAAAGTCATTCTCCAGCTTTCTTATAAGACCCCTTTAGGTACTGGAAGACCGCTATAAGGTGTCCCCAGGCAGAACAGCTCCAACTCTCTCAGCCTGTCTTCATAGGAGAGGTGCTCCAGCCCTCTTATCATCTTCATGGCCCTCCTCTGGACCCTCTCCAAGTGGTCCATGTCCTTCTTATGTTGGGGGCTCCAGAACTGGACGCAGTACTCCAGGTGGGGTCTCACCAGAGCAGAGTGGAGGGGGAGAATCACCTCCCTCGACCTGCTGGCCAAGCTCCTCTTGATGCAGCCCAGGATGCTGTTGGCCTTCTGGGCTGTAAGCGCACATTGTCAGCCCATGCGGAGCTTCTCATCCACCAGCACTCCCAAGTCCTTCTCCTCAGGGTTGCTCTTGATCATTCTCTGACCAGTCTGTGTTTATGCTTGGGATTGCCCCAATCCATGTGCAGGACTTTACATTTGGCCTTGTTGATCTTCACGAGATTTGCATGGGCTCACCTCTCAAACCTAAACATACAAGACAACGCATGGAACTCCTGCAGAATTGGTTTTAGTCTAATTACAGATAGAAACAGGTACCAAAAAATCTAACAGGTAAAATCTTTAAAGGATAGTTACTTTTCCTTTACTTGTGTTTGCAGAAGATCCTTTTATGACTGCAGAGACATCATTTTCTGTTTGGTTTTTTTTTTGATTCTGGGTGGCTCTGAAATTTGTTACTGGGTTGTAACTATTTTCCAAGTCTTTTTCTTATACTCTTCCCTAGGCATTCAGTATTTGCTCCTCTTGCTCCTCTCAGGGACAGGTTATTAGATTAGACCTCAAGTCTGACATCATACAGCTGTTCCTACATACTTGTACTTCATCCCAGTGCTGCGTTTTATTAAGGCCCCATCCAGGAGATACACTGAGGGAAAAGAATCAGACTGAACTTGGTATCTTGTGCAGTGTGCATTGCAGCCCCAGTCTCACATTGGGGTGTGGCCAATGGGGCTCCTTCCTGCTGCATACCCCACAGGGCCTTTGCAAGAAAGCCAAGGTGCCAGTGCGGTCCTTGTGAATAGCTGGTCTTGTCCTGGTCTGCTCTTGGGACACAGCCGTAGCACACAGACAGAGCTGGGAGCTGAGAATTACTCCTGGGTTTCACAGCGTGGTTATTTTAATACTGATGCCATGGATACCAAGAAGCAGATTGCTGTAAAAACTCCTTAAAAAGCCTAGTCCTGAAATGAGAGGTCTTCTAGAAATGAGGTGTCAGATGTGTTTTGTATGGAACCCTGTAGCAAAAAGACAGTGAGCTACGTACTATGCATGCATCTTTGCCATTACTTTTGCTGTTGCAACAGCTAAAAGCTTCAGCACTCAGTTCAGAGAGGTTTTCTGGGCCACTTATGCAGTATGAGAGACAAGAACGCCAGCTGAGTGAACAAGTGAACACCTACTGGAGAGAGAAACAAGCTGGCATGTTAAATAAAACAGTTCTGTTAATACACCCCTGTTGACATTTGCATAATACACAGTGACACACGATGCTGATGACTCGTATTCCTACACGCCTTGGCCTCTTACAAAAGCAGTTATTCCCCACATTAGGCTGATATATTTGATTCTTCTCTCTTAAGGTCAGTGCTTTCTATTTGTCCTTAGAAAATGTCATTTTGTTGATTTTTATATATTCTCCAGTTTATATTACTTGGATTCTGACTCTGCCCTTTAAAAGTTTACAAACCTTTAGGCTGATGTCATCCAAACATTTTGCAAATCACCGAAATGGTAATTTCTTGAAATAGTGAATAGGATTTGTCCTAGGAAGATTCTTCCTGCAGACCCTAGGACTTCCCAGGAGAATGAGCCATTGATAACTGTATATTGAATTACAGGTCAATGACAAGAAGCGTCACAGATACAGGAAGGATGGCAGCGATGGCTCTACAGCAGCTATAAAAGACAATAGCTGGAGAAGCAACAGGCCACAGAAGGATTTAATGATGAATAGCTTTTATTTAACAGTAGAAAGCATGTGTTAAGAGGGACCCAATGCTTGGGGGTGGAACTTTTTTTTTGTGTGGCATATGAAGAAAATTATATTTTCAGCAACAAAGTGAAGCAAATTCAGAACAAGAAGAGAATATGCAATAGTCAAGTGAAGAGGGCAAAATGTAGTGACATGAGATGCTGAAGTGTTCAGAGAGAAAAAGTCTAAGTACTTGAGATACTAGACAAGTAAAAAGTGTAAGATTTATTGACTGCCAAGATGTGAAGTAATACTTTGGATGAAGCAGCCAGCTCTCTACATGTGCTTTGCTATAAGCGCTTTCTTAAAGATACCCAACCTAATTCCAGATGAGCATGCAATCACCACAGTACCATTCAGACACAGCAGCTTGCATGGTATGTTACCTAGCTGTGGCTTTTTTTCTCACTCATTTGGAGAGTTGTTCAGCTATCTGAATATATTTAGCTACCTAAGGCAGTTACTTCTGCACCATTTTTTATCATGCAGGATAGACTTGCAGTGAACAAACCTAGCATTTGCCTGACTAAGAATTACTTGCTTTGAAATGCAGACAAATACAATTAGTTTTAAATATTCAGAATTCCTGATGAAGTCACTGAATTAAAAACAGCAAAAAGAGGCTTAAAATTTTAGTATTACCTTAAGAAGAAAAGATGTCATCTGTGACTCCATTCTCTTCATATGTTTCTTAACACTAAAACCAACTTTCAGACAGGTAAAATTTTGCAGCAACATTTAACAAGACTGTATGTACCTCAGGGAAGCAAGACACCCATACTCTCCCTGTTCACTTCTAGAAGAATCACTTCTAACTGCTGGCTTCTATTAAAAGGAGGACTGCAATTGCTTCTTTAACAGGTAAATTTTATAAAAGGGCTTTGCAATGCTGGAAATCCAAAGCCTGTCTACCAGCTTAATCTAGTGAGGGAAAGAAGGAAAATAAGTAAGTTTTCTACAGGTACATCAGCAGCAAAAGGAAGACAAGGGAGAATGTGGGTCTGTTGCTGAATGGGAACCTGTTAGCAAAGGACACAGAAGAGGCCAAGGTACTCAATGCTTACTTCACCTCTGCCTTTACTGCTAAGACCGGCCATCAAAAATCCCAGGCCCTTGAGGCCAGAAAAAGTCTTCAGTATCCTATTTATCACTTATTCTTTGTATGCAATTGATGAGTTATCTCAAATTGCAATGGTTTCATCTTCGATATCTCACTGCTATTAGTTCCAGAAAGGCCTTACAAAATACAGTAACTGGTACAGTGGATAGGTTTCAAATTATGTCATACTTCCTCAGTTCCTAAATATCTGAAGTATTTTTAACTGTCTGAGCAGATACAGTTAGATGTAAAGTCATTTTTGGTTACTATGGGCTAAAACTAACACAACTTCACTGAACCCTTTCATTTGTGATGCTGTAACACAACATGAACTATGACCTCTGCACCAGTAAAATCAAATGGTTCGTCCGAAAAAAAATGTTGCCAAGCATTGTGTGTGAAACACTTCAAAATCGATAACTCTTCGTAACATTACTGACACTTAACAAATCGTGCCCAGGCCTCTCGCACACAAACTGGCCCTGAATAGGCTAACATCTAACTTTTATGGCAGAAAATATGTAAAACAAAGGCACTGCAGAAACAGAGCAGTTGCTGGTGAGTTTAAATGTGCCTAACTGTGTTGTTACCGTTTTTGTACTAATTCTTTCAAAGTTATGTGGACTCAAAGATCTGAAACTACAATATCTTGACTTAAAAACTAATTTGTTAAAAATACTGAACCAAGTACTGTTTCTCTAGCCTTTATGCACTACTTTGGCTGTACAAATCTAATGGAAGTTATTGAGAAACCAGGTAATCAGACGGCATGGTGCTCTCACAAAGCATATAAATATGTAAGCCCAGGGACTTAGGCTCATATCTGGATGCATAGATCAACAGGATGCATAAAATCAGCAACAAACAGATGTAAGGTTTAGGGAGCAAGTATAATATTTTTAGTCTTGCTGGCATAGCGACTAAGCTTAAAGGTGCATGCCAGCTTTATAACTGTGCTGGATATACTCTCTAGTGCATATACAGTCTATGCTAACTGTACTTAGTACTGTTTAAAATGGACTAGATTGCAGCAGATCAGAGAACTGGGCAACACAGCTTGGAAACAGCAAGTGGGTCACTGCATATTTCCAGCTCCCCCTCTGGAGAGTTTCCAGCCGCCTGGCTGGCTGCCCCGTCGATGCCTGCCCAGGAAAGAAAAAGCCAGGAGAGCTAGTGCAAAAGGTGGAGAGAGCTCTCCAACCTCTGCTCCCATGAGCCTAGTCTGGAAGAAAAAAAAAAAAAAAAAAAGAGAAGAGAGAGGAAAGACAAAGCATCTAGCAAAACAACTTAACTCCTTTGTAGTGACACCCAGCAAAGAACTTTGGGGACCCCAGAGAAGGAAGCAGATGAGCAGCCGGGGCCACAATTGATGCAGATGCTGAAGAACTGAGTGAAGGGATGTCACGCTTTAGCCCCACTCAGTACCTCACTCACTTCACCTCCTTACTTGTCCCTGCAGTGGGTTAGGGAGGAGAATGGGGAAATTAAATAAGGCAAAACTCATGGGTTAAGACAAAAACAGTTTAAGAGAACAACAGAAGAAAAGAAAACAGAAAAGGAAAAAAAAACAAACCCAATAACACATCATTTACAGCACAATAGTTTATGATGGATCCTGACACTCAGCTCCCTCCTGAGTAACAAAACCTGCCCCTCAGCACCATCCCCACTTTATACACTGAGCATGATGTCACGTGGGATGGAATGTCCCTTTGGCTAATTTGGGTAAATTATCCCAGCTGCTGGGTAATTAGTAAACTATCCCAGCTGTGTCCCCCAGCCACAGGTGCCACCAGCTCCAGTTCCTCTCCCAGCTCAGGTGGAAACTAACTCTGTCCTAGCCAGAACCAAGACAAGTGAGCAGATTGAGTTGAGGCAAGGGCAAAGATGCAGTTGTGTGCTGGGAAGATAAGTAAACACAATGATGGTGATGGATCCTTATACACATTTTTCAGGTTCCTTTAAACATAGAGTTAGCCACTTTAAACATACTTCCAGCCTCCCTATCCTTCGCCCTCCCCATAATTTTCTCCCTAGACCAGTAAATAGGTACTCCCATTAGCAACTGTGGGAAATAGATCTCTTCTCTGTGATTGTTATCAAGGTAGCTGAACACCTTCTTCAAAAGCTTTAAGTCTCGTATTCAGTCTCTTCAGCTTTTCTTCTGGCTCCTGTGCAGTGTTTCATTTAATCTGATTTTCTGTCTTAGTGATTTTTATTGATGCTATATTTTACATCAGGACTATTATTTACGACTCAGCCATCATAGTCATGGTTAAATACCGGTAGTCCCCAGCACATCATGCAAGAAGGAAATCAGGGGCTTACTATTCAGGTATCCCAATAATATGATGGGTTGAATTATGCCCTGAGTTAGTGAAATTACATAGCTGTCAACAAGTAGAAGGTCTGTCTCTGCATTCAGAACACAGAGGGCCATTGTTTTCTACTGGTAAATGAGGCAGCATGATACACAGCCCCTCAGTAGGACAAGACAAATCCCTAAATGCATACCTCAACTAGAGCTCCTAATGGATCCTCAGAAACTTGAGACTCCGGAAGATCCTGAATGTTTTTATATTTATGCTGCCACAGAGCGTTATAATTTCTATTGTTCTTAGTGTAATGGAAGCAAAGTTAGTTTGAGAGATGAACTTGACTCAAATCATCCTGAAAACTCATAGGACTACCAAGTATTTTGTTATCTGCTATCTGAAGCCCTGCACTGACAGGCTGCACTTAGTTTCTTTTTACTAACATTTCTGTAGGTGGCATACAGTATAAATAAAATTAGCCTCAATTAACCCACTTTAGAATTCATCTTGAGACTTTCCATATTGTTCTGAAATTGCCTGAATACACATTACAGATACGTTAAGTAAAGATGCAGTGCAATATGTAATTTGAATATTTCATAAAGAACATGTAAGTTGATGTTTAATTTAGTTTCTTCTTGTCACACAAAGTAAAAATGCATTTATTTTATTCAGAGAGATTCTCTCCTAACCAGGTAAGCCAGCTGAAATTGGTCATTTATTTTTAAAATAAATCCAGTGCTTTTTCTCTCCCTGTTTTTTCTTTATTTATATATACAGATATAATTATGCATATGTGTGTGGATGAAACTATTACTGTGTTTTCCTGTGATTGTGAGCTTTAAAATTCTGCCATCTATATTTTGCTTCTGTGATGTCACTTCGGGGACATTTTATGCTTTCAGTAAACATTGCCTTGAGGTTTTTGAAAATATACTGCTTCTTTAAACCAAGACAGAACAGATGGAAATTTCATTGCTTAAACAAATGGCTACAATTTTCTTTAGGGCACAAAATAGTATCATGAACTTGACTGAGAGCTTAGGAAGCTTCCAGAAGCTTTTAATCTTTCTTTGCTGGCAAGAGGATTGAATTCACCAATTTTGTTCAAGAAATGTTTTACAAAAATCCCTTTGTCCCTTTCTCTTTTCTTTTTTCTTTGTCTTTTTAAATTTTCTTTTTCTTGCTTTGAAGCAAGACCTTTTGGATTAAATTGTTATGAGAGAGATTTTGCATGACAATACTTTTTCTTTTTAGCTGTTGAAATTTCAGTGCAGCCACAACAACCTAGACTATTTCAACAGACTCATTACTCAGTTACCAACACTTGCAATTTAATCTGATGAAAAAGTGCCATGACATAGTCTGTGATAGGAACTGCCAAAAAATGTTGCATTTTTGTAGCATTTTTCATCTTCGAAAGGATGCATAGAACTAATTCTTGGCTACCCAAAACCAGGCAGAAGCAGGACTATCATTTTCCCATAATGTACATTAATGTAAATTGCAACACATCCTTTGAATCAGGGTCTTTATTGATCTCGGTTCAGAACGTGCTTGTGTCTTTGTGGAAGAGAGAGAGAATAATCCTAGTGCTTTTACAGCTGTTTTAATTTAAACTCCACTGATAAAACACATCTATAATAAGGTCTACTGGAAGAGTTCCCAGCTCTGACAGTTATCTATAAATTAATGGGAGTCATATACTTGTGCTAGTTTGGAAAAGTATGTACAAAAGCAGATAACAGAACTCACATTTGCTGGGGGATGCTTGCAAAATATATAGACCAAGGTGAGCCTTTTTTATGAGTCTCTTATTCTGACAACACAGTGATGGTGCTACTGATGCAGGCAAGAATAAGGTATGAAGTTTAGTTAGAAAAATAAACTCAATACCTTTCTGCCAAGCAACCTTAATGAGATTAATTACCTACGGCACAATCTCTAAGTTGCTTTTTCTAGCACTGTACACATTTATTTGATTTTGGCAAAGGTCCAGCCTTGCATTCCTTGCACCCACGAAACGTCCACTATAGGTCTGCACAGTTCACTCTGCTGTGGCATCGCTTCAGTGCCTGCAAGTAACTCAAAGGTGGATGAATGCTTAGCATCATTCATGTATAGTGGATTGCCCTGGTGAGACTAAATCCTACACAACAAAAGTTTTTTCCTCCATTAATAAATTCTGAAGGTGGCAAGGGTGACATGGCAGCTAGACATACCACCTGTGCTGGGATCCTGCTTGCTTCCTAGAACTGACAAAGCCAAGACAACCATGCAGTGCCTCAGCTGTGCTTATAGACCAGGATCCCACCACAATGCAAAAACAAAGCAAGAGGACTCTGCCTGCAATCGCTTACACATCTGGAGAGAAGACAACAGGAAGGACAAAGGAAAAAGGGAGCACAGAGTAACAGTGGGACCATGTGGGTGTGCATGGTGGGGAGTAGTGGTAACACAGATGCAGTCTAGTCAAAGTCAAAGATGTGGTTTTTGTAAGCATCTTTACAGGGTTTGGAAGAGGGACTGGAAGAAGGATAATGAGGCAGCTTTGTTTAAAGGAAGCTGCTTACAAGCATGAAAGGCACAATGGAGGAAAAGTAAGTTTGTTTGGAAACATAACCAGTGGATAAGGGAGCCTGGTAGGATGAACTGGCTGGCAATGAGAATTTAATGTCCCAGCACCTGTAGGATTAGGGAAAGACTGTGAATGTGAGGATAAATTACTTATATTTAATGCAGTAGTTGTAAGCCATTGGAAGGGCTATATAGCACTGCAATAGCAGTCTGCATGGATAGCAAGAGGACAAACTTCATCCAAGAGAAAGGGATATTGCAAGAGAAAAGGATATTGCAAGAAATGAGTCATTAAATCATGTTAGTCTAGATGAATTTTAACTGTGAATGAAGATGAGACTTTATCCAGAAAAAAAACTTTCAGGAAATAACTGAGCATGAACACTGAAGATCTGCAGATAAGTCAGAGTCTGTGACAGCGCCTGTGAGCCCAGATGACAGGAAGGCTGATGATTTCCACACTGATAAAGACAAATTAATGTGAGTTTAGCCATTTTTGAGCTTTAGGCTTTAACCACTCTTCCAGTCAGACCTTAGAAGGAAGCTGAGATTTTTAACTCAGTAGATTTGTGCTTATTTATACTAGGTCATTATCTAGTTCATTAAGACATAAAATGGATAGCGTTAAATCTTTCTTTTAAAGTGCCCACAGGTAAGTTGTGTACCACACGAACAGCAGTTCAATCCAACTAAAACACATCGAAATATACTAATATAGACACACTTGTGTGTGTATATTAGAATATACATGTATATACTATATACAGGTATATACATATATAGAGTACATATATATATATATTCTTCAGTGAAGGCTGTGCTATGCAGACTACCTTCAAAGGTATCTTTGAGCATTCCTGTAAAATGTCCCACAGTAATAATTTCCATCAACCGTTATATTGACTCCAGTTTTTCTTGAACTTGGGAAGGACCTATTTCCAACCCTGGTTTGTCTAATGGCTTATTGGATAATCCTGAGTGCAATAATTCTCTGATTTTTACCTCAATTTCCCTGAACCTATACAAAGAGAATAATAATACTATACAAAGAGAATAATAATACTGACTTCACTGTAGAACATTTTGAGAACAGATGAAAAGCACTGCGTAAGATGTTGGCTCATCATTAGCAGCTTTTTCCACACATCACAATTGTATTCGCACATAAAGGGAATGTCATAGAAGATGAGTTTGTTTCTCGTCTATTTAAAAATCTCCAAGTGTAGTACAGAAAGGAGAGTTTATATTGCAGTTTTGCCACAAAAAAAAAAAGAAAAAAAAAAGAAAAAAAAAAGTTTTATTCTAGCTCATGTACTTATTTCCTGAACTGTAGTCAGTCCTTATACTAAACTATCTGGTTTACCAAAGCCAAGTCTCAGTCACTAAAAAAATCCTCAGCAGTTAATGTCCTAGTGAAAACTTCACTTACATCCTGAAATGTTGTCATTTTCTCTTTCTCATCAATTTCCTCTTACCCCGAGAACAGACTCTCCATTACCTGTGTGCACAATTTCAAGTTAAATAGACATTTTGGATTGTCTAGGTTATATGATTGAAGCCTTATGGGATAAACATTTATCCCTCCAAAATCTAAACAAATGAATTGCTCTGACAAACAGACTGCTTGAAATAGCATGCCAAAGAGTGTATAATAGTGTATGATATACTCATTCTTTTTCAGTCTGCTGCCTGCATGAGAGCACACTGGAAATGGAACCAGCAGAGTCATGTATGTAGGTGGTGATGGCAGAAGGGATAAAAAGCTGGCAAAAAAACCCACCCATTTTTTCATGTTTTAAATTTAAATAACAATTCAAATTACAGCTTTATCAAATAATTATAATTTATTTTACTGCTTATAATTTCTGAAAAATACAAAATATGTTTCAGAGAGAATTATGGGGATCACCCAAGATCAAAGAAGTCAAGGAATGGACAAACGGGGGGAGTTTGCCCACTGATAAAAAAAAGTTGGAGCTTTCATAGTCTTCAAACAAGCCATTTCAGGAAAACAACAACCAAAAAAAACCCAAAAACAACAACAACAACAACAACAACAAAACACAGGGAAAAAAAAGATACTTCAAATTCTGTGCAGATTTAATACCATTAAATCTCAAAACCAGCTCCTCTGGTTACATGAAATAAAAAATAGTTTTCATTACATTTGTACAAAAGCTTGTCAACACCACAGTTATGTGATCTTCAGAGCCTAACCAGTATTCCTATATTTATCTACCATATGTGGATGTATCAACTCACTCAACACTAGCCCCAAGTCTTCTTCACAATGCTAACATCCTCATTTCTCCCCAAACACATTCTCCTGTAGAAACATTACAAAAATAAAATTTTTACTCCTTAAGAAAGGATTAGTTAGGAAAGCTGAAAGCCCACCACATCTCTACAGCATGGAAGTGTACTCACAGTTTATCTTGCTATCTATCAGCACAGGTAACACCTACAAACACTTTCTGTCTAAAAGCAACAGCAACAGTGATCCCCGGGGCATTTCTGACTGTTCTCTTTGTAGTAAGTCAAATGTGTGTTGTTGGGAGACCTTCTTTAGAAAGAGAGGCCAACAGTGCTTGCTCTGTGACTGCCAACCGGGATGAGAATTCCATCATTCCTTACGGAACATGAAGGACTAATTCTGGTCCCCTCTTCCCTTCCACTGTGGCACACAAAATGCTGGAAGCACAAAGAATTGCTTCACGGGAGCAAAGAATGGAGGTAAATTTGAAAGCTCTCTTAGGACAACCACCACTTTTTTTTGGAGGCAGGGGGCAGGTAGGAATCTTCCAGTGTTCATCTTGTTATTAATACCAATCAGTGTTTTTTCCTTATTGGATTAGAAATTGTGAGTATAATGGTTTTCATTATGTTGCATTTGTAATAATCCCCTGCATCATTCATCAACCAGCACAGGACTCGAGTTCATCAAGGAAGGAAGTAAATAATAACAATTAATCTGTCCAGTGTTACTTAATAATAGCATGAACTGCTCCATGGAGCCAGGAGTAATCGGCGCGAAGTGTATTATACAGCAGCCGAGGAAAACTGATTTATAAACGCAGCTGTCAGGCTGCAATCTAATGTTGACTGCATCATGTTGTGGAAAGCTGTAGTAATTCTGGAAATGATCCCACTGAATATTCTGGAAGAGAGCCTGCTGTTCTGAGTAGGTACATCCACACTCCTCTCTAGATCACCCTCAAGAGCTGCATCCCAATCTTGGCTGATGCTCTTCATTTCTGCTTCACATATGCACTCCAAATGAAATATCCTTGGGGATGTCAGCTCTTCTGGAAGATTTTGCCTGCTACCATTTTGCTGCACAGGAACTGTACCTGCCACAGACTCTTTGGCAACTATCTCTTCCTTTCATCCAGATCTATAGGAAAGGGCATCTTTTGTTATCTCATCTAACAGGGCATGACAACACCCACACTGGACTTGTCCAGGTTGCTCAAACCAGATTTGGATCCTTAAGGTCCAGTAGAAATGTCACACTGTCCCTGGCCTGTGGTAGGAGACAACCCTTTCTCTAGAGCAAGACTGTCATTCAAAGTCCAGCAGAGAGTGCATAGTGTTACCTGGAAATTAGCCACACTACACTCTTAGATGACATGACATTACCATTGGATGTCCCTCCTCTGCCTTTGTTTGCCCCTCTCACTGGTTTTATCTCCCATCTTTCCCTCCAGGTCCTCTTCTCCCCGCAACTCCCTTTGTGGACAACAGTCTGAAGGTGCAGTTACCTCTGTGCTAGGTGACTATTTGGGTTCTTTGGCCAGCAAACTGTCCCTGCATATTCCTGGCTGCTGCCACTGGTAGCAGCTCTTCTCTGGCATCACAGTCACTTTGCCTCGGCACCTTTTTCAGCTCTCCTTAAATGGGCTGGGGATTCTCCTGTATGGGATGTCACTGGGCCCCTGGCAGTCCATGTAGGGCAAGATGTGCAGCCACACAAGCATTATCATCCACACTTTCTTTACCTGGTAAGAAGAGGTCACATATAGTTATTTACTCAACTGTAGTCTCCCTCTAGAGTCCAAATAGGACTGACTGGCCATAAGGGGCATTTGGGAACTTTTTAACAGTATAACTGAAATCTTGTAGGCTCATCAAGGTACAAAGTGCTGCATTATTTTTACAGTCATGCATGTGCAGGCTACAATCAATATGTCATCCTTCCAGAGTGGTCATGTCTTCAGTGGCACAGCTGGCATCTTTCCTGGCTGCTGGAAGTCAGTAAATGACAGTACATGAATGGTACAAAATCTGCAGCTTCTGAGGAGCCACAAAATACAATCTGGCATCATGTTCTGGTTAGGTGGACTGCAAAATCCATGAGCATCTGTCTGGGAGCTCCCTGTCAGAAAGCCAGGCCAAGCACACTCAGGGTGAACATGACAGCTGAGCATCTGAACAGAAGTTTGGAGGGTGCTCCTGTGGCTGACCAGCATGTGCAGTTGGCAAACCTGAGGTTGTTCCTACAAAATAATGTGAATGCTTTCATTTTGAAGGTGGTATTACAAGGAACTAATGTAGGAGTACAGTGCCATTTTTAATGACTAAAAATAGGTAAGCATAGATCTCAGCTTATGGAGACAACATATCCAGAAAGACAATGCCGTCACTGCAATGTGACTCATCTGTGGTAATAAGGAAAAGAATAACACACTCTTCAAACAATCCATTCTAATTGCTGCTATTCTCAAACAAACTTTCTTAGGTTTAATTCAGGAAGCAGAAAGTTTCTTGCTTTCTGCTGCATCATCAGGAAAAGATTTTTTTTTTTTGATGTATCAGCCTCAAAGGACAATATGATAACTTTCACTGTGGCTGTTTTACAAAGGTCTTACTGGCTGTTTCACCTCAGTACCTTTTGGTTCTTCCTTCAGTTGTTCCTTTCTCACGGTGCCTTTTGCTCCAGTTCAAACCCATTTTTTCCTCACTGGAATATCTGTGCTGAAGTCCGTGCTAAGATAGCAGCGTATGGTATCTTGGCAGGAGGTCAGGAGACCTCATTTCCATTCATACTTCTGCTAATAACAAGCTGTATGACCCAAAACAGCAGCTCCCAAATTTCCTCCCACATTCAGTCTTTAATGGAAAGTTTACGATGTTAGAGATAGTGGTTTTCCTCTCTCTAGTAATTGCAAGTATTTTACATACTACTAATAGAATACAATGTGGAATAGGGTTAAATTTGCCTGCCCTCAGCATCCTCCTTTTTTCCATGCCAAGCAAGAGACATTGTATACAGTCAAATCGCCCAGTTTTCTATATGTCGTTTCTTTTATCAGAATATGAGTTGTATATGCCTATTGACATTACCTACCTCTTATCAATTGCTCCCTCATGTGGGGATCTGTTAATATGCATAGTTAATATAAAGCTTTTTTACATAACACACACAAAATCGAGAGTTTGCCGGCTGAGAATCCGTTTTGCATACAAATATGTGAATAGTTGGGTCTCATAAATGTAACTGCTCATTCCCCTCAAGTGAGCCACCCTGTTCCACAGCAGAAGTGATGCTCCGCAGCACTTGTCTGTCTGGGAAGTCTGCAAACCAAGCAGCAACTGGAGTATTAGTGTCACTACACACTGTATTTGGGCCCAGTGTCTGCTGCTGTGTTTACAAATGGATGTTTCCTGTAGAGATGGCGCTGAATTGTGGGTGCCGCAGTGAAAATTCCTGGCCTTATCATTCCTATCACGTGCACACATCCAATAATGAACAGTAGCCACTATGACTTTTTGTATTCCAGGCTTGTTATCTCAGTGTATATGAGACAGCTTGTCAAATTTCAAAGAAAAAAAAAAAAAAGCCACAACTGTAACACTTGCTGCAAGGTATAACAGCATGTCCCGTGAGCAGGCAGGATAAACCAGATAGCTGGAATGACAGGCCAGGAGACCAGTATAATTTAGTCATTATTTCTCATCGGTGTTGCTTTGTGCCCACAGGATCAAGTCCTCCCAAGGTCACCTCCGATTGCTAGCACAGACCCACCCTGTGTCATTCCCCTGTTATCCTAAGTAAGAAAAATGGGCTAATTCTGCCAATACTGATGTCTCAGAAGGTTTATTAGTTCCTCTTCTGCAGCCATAAGACTTTAACTTCAAAAGATTTGGCTTCAGTCTTGCCTAATGGATGAAAATATCAGGCGTGTACCTGCTTTGCATCAAAACAGGTGATATGAGTGACTTAAACTACACTGGAAAAAGGCCATTTAGCTGCTTGCTTTTTTCTCCTTTCAAAATGTCTTTAGACTTAGAATTTTTTTTTAATCTCTAGGTAAATGTCTAACTTGTAGACTCAATTATTTTGGGGCTTTGGTTTTCCATAAGTGATATTTATTTACAGAAGATTTGATAAAAAGTTAACACAGGCCATTTATATACAGCTTCATCTCATTGAATGAAACGTCAGCTTTAATAAAGCAAGTCTGGTGAGAGATAAAAAAACCTTGAGTATTGAGGTGAGTATAGAAAATATACAAAATTTGGGCTTATAGTCAAAGTTACTGAGAGGAGACTCTGTCCTAAAACAAGGATATATTGGGTAGAGCAGTATTTCTATACATCTCAGTTTTTTGTATGCAATGGCATACAATCAGTAACTTATATATTGCTAATTGACATGCATTACTATACATATAAAGTAAACTGGAGATTCTCATTATGTTAAATAACTTTGTTTCTGCTCTTTGTGTTTTTTTTAAAAAAAAAACAAGATCTATATTTTTTCCACCTGATGAGATGTGTTACTTTGACACACTGCACGGAACATTTTAGGTTTATGTACGTGATGGACAGCTTGTATGAAAATTTCTCTTATAGACGCAATCTGTAAATTTTATTGCTCAAGTGGGAAGGAGAAAACTCAGAATGACCTTTGCATACCATATCTTCTTTTAAAGTCAGATTGATGGCTTCTCTTCTTTTCACTCCTGTGCCTTTTTCTCAGTAATACATAAAAGCCTGAAATAAAATCTCCAGTGTGTGATGCATAGCTAATTTTTTTTTTTTTTTTTAACTCCAAACTCTAGCAATTCAAAGCCAAGTAAACACCAGCAGGCTGCATTCACTTACACTATGCATGTTGATGCTAATTGCAGTTCCCTAAGCATTCTATATTGTTTGCACAAAATAGCACCGCTCTGCCTTCAAACAGTCAGTTCAATGACAGCTGGAATGAGTTTATCTCATACTGCTTAGTGTCAGGTGCATTCTTACAGCTTTCCTGTCTCCTTTTGAGGGCTAATTGAGGCATTCTTCTCTCTTGTTTAATATTTACATTTAAACAGCTGCATCTCATTTGGATACAATGCAAAGATGGCACCTGGCTTTCTCTCCCTGAGTTAATTCTGGGAGCTTTTTTTCCCCTCCCCCTCCCTTCACAAAGATCCAAAGTGGTTATTTTTGTGCTTATGTAGGGAAATGAACCTAAGCGGCTGTAAATGGAAAGAGCTGCTATTCATTCACAAACAGGGTGCATCTTCCCAGGATCCTTCACAGCCAGTCTCCTTAGGACACCCAGGATGAGAGCAGAATGCAAAGCAGAGTCCTTGAGGCTTTCATTGGGCTGCTGCCTTTGTCAGGCCCTGGTCTCCTCAGGGGCTTGTTCATTGTTCTAGTCCATTTCGCATTTTGGGTTGTTTGTTTGTTTCCCTCTGACACACGCACTTGAACAAAGAGTGTACAGGAAAAAGGAAAAAAGAAACAATTATGGCGCGTGGGAAATGTACACGTAGCAATTCCATAAGACCTCTTATATGATAGTGGGAAAGGGTGCAGAGGTGCAGCCCACTCTGCCTTCAGAGGCCCAGGGGCCCAGGTTCTCCAGGCAGAGCATCTATGTACAGAGACATGGTCGGGACTGCAGCCCAGCCTTAAGGCACCAAGCATTTTGGCAGATTCAGCAGCACCATTCACAACAATCTTGATGTAAGGTAAGAGTCTGTCAGATGTACTTCCTTTTGTGGTTCTTTCCACATTTGCAGATCTCCATCTTCAACCAGATGACTTCTTAAAATTATGAAAAACAATGAAATAATCTTCCCAAGGAGCTTTGGAAGACCCAAGGGCAAAGACCTATCTCCATATATCTCCGTGTGACAAATATCATCATACTTGCTCAATTTTTTATGATTTTTTTTTGGTCAGTAAAGAGCTACTAGGGACAGTAGATACTAACTCTGTGCTTTAAAGCAATAGTGCACTAGGCTGTGATAATCCAGATAGTCAAGAATAATGGTATAAAAACATATAATAGAATTAATGAAATAAGAAAAATATCCTGAGATCATAAGTTTAAAGGCCATATGTTTATTGATACAAGTTGATTATGTCATTTTCTTACTTCTGGGTAATTGATTTTAATTTCTCAAAAGGGAGAGGAAAAGAAAAGCTTTTACTCCTCAGAAAACATTATAATGGGAAGCAAATTATCTCAGGAGGCATGGTCCATCTATCCTGCCAGGGGCTGGCACACCTGCAGTGCTGCCACTGCAGCCTTCCCTCCTTGAAGACCTGGAGTAACGGAGGGCAGCAACAGACCACCCCGCCGGCCACGAACCGCTGGAGGCCAACAAGGCACACAGTTTGCCAAGGAGCTTCACGGATACTTGATGACAACTGAGGAGGTTTAAGGGCTGGGTGCTGTTCCTCGGGATTATTTCTCACTCCAGGAAGGGATCAGCCTGCAGCTTGGTCCTTCTCTGTTTTGTCCCAGGCCTATCTCTGCCCTTCATCCTTGCCCTGCACGAACCAGAATCAAAGCCCCCTTTCCATCCTTCTCCCATTCCCATTCCCACAATTCTCATCATGATTCCCCCTCCTGTTTCGTTGACCCTAACTTCACCACCATACGATGGCCCCTTGGGAAGCCTCTTTTCCCAGCCTAGGAAAGGAACCTTGATGGCTTCACTTTGCCAGTCCAGACCTTCCTTTCTTTCTTCATCCCTCTGCCAACCTACAGGCTGCTTGTGCTGGTATGCACTTCCTAATCACACTTCATTCCTTCTAATGTCAGTGAAATAACTTCCTCTTTATTGCTTGCCAGGGATTAGTTTGGAGAACTTTAAGAGACTCTCTGCACCAGGACTCAGGCAGGATTGGGTCTGCAAAAACAAAAACTGAAGCTAAAAAAATAAATCCTGTCTGAATAACACTCAGTATACGACTGTACACAGGACAGGACTTTTTAGAAGACTTAATTGTGAAGCTATAGCAAGTCTCAGTGTGTGTAAATTGCATTTTTTTCCCAAAAAGCTTGTAAGTGGGCAGGTTCTCAAAACTGATGAATGGCACATCTGATTTGGAGGCCAGACCCCTCCAGTCCAAATGTCAAATCTATGTATGAAATTATGGGACACTAGAGCCTCCCAAGAGGAGCAGCACCAAGGGGGCATCCATCTGACTCTATATTAATGTCTTTATTTGAGCTTGCTGTCGCTGAACATCGGAAGTACTATAGAAAGAAATAGATAGGCACTTCCAAGATAGGCTGCTAAAATAGTCCAAGCGCTCATTATAAAGGTGTCCTAGGAGGATTATCTCAGATACAAACCTCTAGAGTATAGATATCTTAAATTAGGTGAAATTTATATCAACGTTCAACCTCAGCAACCTCCTTTCTTACCTCCTACTCCAAAAAACCCAATAGATATTTACTGAACCATTCTATGCAGAGCAATGTGAGCCCTCAATATAAACATTAGCAAAGCTTAGTATATGTAAAATGCCAGGCAATCCTAAGAATACAAGCTGTTTTTTACTACACAGGATTTTATTATTCACCCTTTTACCTGAACAACATCAACCTCTTATGTTGCAGCAAAATTATGCCGTCTCTGAGAAACAGGACTGCACTGAAGACAACCTGTTGGTTCTCATAACCCATTCTGCATACTCAAGTTTGCTGTTTCCTCAAATATATTAATGGTATAACCACAGGGGAACTATCTACATTGTTCATTATGTGAAAACTGAAGCTTTTTAAACAGCCTGTCCTTGCACAAAGGCTTATAACCAACTTGGATAATACTGTAAAGTCTGGAACAAAGAGTTGGTGTCATTGCCAACTTTTATGATGAGAAGAAATGAAGAATAGACGAGGTAGTTGTAATTTCATTCTGGTTTTAATGGATTATTTTTTTTCACTGGAAGAGTTGGCTCCTTCAGAACCTAAACGTGCTTCAGAAACATACTGATTTTAACAAACAAGTATCAAAAAGGTAATATTTAAATCTCTCAGGTTAATTCAAGTGATGTCAAAGTGCGTCATGGGGAGTAACTGAATAATTTCATTAAACTTGAGTAATTGCACTCAGTAAATGTTTCTCTGAAATGTAAAGCATTTTACTAGGATTTGTAATTTTTTTTTTCTACTTCAGCTTCTGAATTACAGTTTTCATAATGTGGCTGCGCTTTACATTTTTGTCTATCCAGGTTCGCTGACATCTTTCACTGTAAGTCCCTCTTTTTATTATTAATAATGGATCTTGACCTGTTCTCTCTTTCACAAACAGTTCAGCCTGCATCAAGGCTGAAACTGGGGGAAATAACACACTATTTGATCCGTGTTAAAAAATCATAGTGACATTTTCTTTGAGCAGCAGTAAAGCTATTCTGTGCGGCAAGAGGTTACACCCCAATGAAAATTTAAAGAAAAAAAATGTTTGGAAAATTGTTTTTCACACACACAGAAAGACATATTCTTGAATCTATTTCAGTTTCTGATGCTGTCTGAACCCTATGTCCTCTCCCCACATAGCAAAGCTTGTTCCTCTTACCAACCATAGGGCACAAGGGATAACTAGCGCCATAACCACAGAGCAGCTAAGCATATTCAGCATCAGAAGGGGATGGGTACTGAGCTGGAAAGGTATCTTGTGACTGTCTTTCAGGCACTCAGATTATACAGAGGGAGGAGCAGGGTTTTTTTTTTAATACAGAACAGCAAAAGCAAGATAGGGGAAAAGGAGAGAAGCAGAAGGATATTCAAGTGTGAAGTGAAACAGTGACTTGGACTTGGGTAGGGAAGAAACTACTCCTAAGAGTTATAGGAGAGGAAACTGGGCAGAGAGGGAGGAAGAGTAAAATTGTATGTGCAAACTGGGGCTAAAACCAGTGGAGTGATTCTACAGCTAGCAGTTGATCAAGATAACAGGATATATGTGTGGTAGCGGGGAGATAGGGCTAAAAACTCTGGTAGTTCATCCTTTCTGATAAAACACATCGGCAAATGGTCAAAGAGCATCAAGAAAGTTAATTAAAGCCACAGGAGAAACAAGGGAGCAGATGAAGAGGGTATGGTGGAGGAAAACAGTAACAGTGCTGGGGCTGGATGAAGGGAAGAAGATACAAAGGTCAGTGATAACACTGGCAGAGCACCCTGAGGGGAAGATGAAGGTTGCTTGAGCCAAGAGACCTATGCTGGGTTTAGGAGTTTCTGTGGAGTTACATCATGGTGGCCTACAAGGATGATAGATTGTGTGGAGGCAAGATCCTTACCTGAAGTCACATGCTGAGTTCTGATTGTCCTGCAGCAAAAATGACACAACAGATAAAAGGCAGTCCCAGAGAAAATGACTTTCAGGAACTTAGAAAAAATGAAAAATAAATGTGACTGTAAGATGAAAAGAAGATAAATAAGAAGGTGCAAAATAGAGTAATGCAAACTAATGAGGATCAGTCAGGTGGTAAATTGAACACTCCTATGTACTTTCTTCATTACTTTGCTGAAACGGAGACATCTGGGGAAACAGAAAGGCAGCAGATGTAAAACCAGTGAAAGGAAATGTGCTTTTCCTGCTTGGCCTATAGAACATCTTCTCATGAGGCAGCAACACAGCCAGGAGCCCAGAATGACTCAAAAAAGGACTGAACATTTGCATGGATGAGACCGTGCAAAGTTACAGGCTTATAAACTGTGAACAAATCTAAAAAATTGGAAGGATGGAAGCCCCCTGCCTCAGGATATTTACCAGCTTTCAAATGAAACAATAAGAAAGAAGCTTCTTCCTTAGGAACAGCTTGTGAGATTTACAGCCTCCTATAACTCAAAGAAACTTTATCATATAACATCAAATAACCCTTCTCTCTTTTTGGTGGCTGCCTATGTTTATTGTCAATAAGTATATATTCTTTTTGCAGGCTGTCACTTATATGCACATTTCAGGCTACATTTGGACAATTCTCCTGACGCTCTTGTCACTGATCAACAACTCTTGTCTAGAAGGATGTCTACAGAGTCTAATGACCCCTGGTGACTCCTGCTACAGATGGGCTTGAAACATACCATTCAAATCTGGCTTGTACTCAAAATTAGAACTGCGATAGTTAGCATTCTAGAATAGGTGTTAACCATGCGTTAGTTCAAAATCTGATCTTTCTCACTTAAATTAGGACTGGAGACCTCATGCTGGGGGCAGACTGTTACACAGTGGTCTACTGCAGTGGGTGCTTCTGCCTTACTCTGGGGAAAGCTTAACACTGTTTCAGACAGCATGTCGGCCTTGCAGGCTCCATGTTGGTATCCATATGGCAACATATGGCCAAATCCACAGTAAGAATGGATATTTGAGGACTAACACAGCAAAACATTTTTGTAGATACCAGTCTTTTCAAGCATGAACTTTCAGGGGCTCAGATTCAGCAAGGAACTAAATAATGTTAGCTCTAGGAACTGTACAGGCTTAAACACTTTATTAAATTGATGTCTTTCATTCCAGCTTGCCCACCTCTATTTCTAGCTGCCTCTTACAAACCGTAATGAAAGATGAATATTCTTTTCCCCTGAAAACAAGCCAGCCAGTGCTTCAAAATGATATATGGGCTTCTCAGTGTGTGCCAGTACAGGATCTTCTCTTGAGTTAGAGACAGCACATTCCATCTGAGTCCCAGAGGGGTGCCTACGTTAGTGTTTCAGTTTAGAGGAAGAGTGAGACTTTGAGGTAAATTTCCTATTATCTCTATTTGGCATTTTTTGATTTGCACCACAGAGTGGTCTCAGAGTGCATGACCTGGATTCCTTCTGGGTGAAACTAAAGGGAAGAACGTGCTCCTGGGAGTGTACTTAATGCACTTCAGCTGTAAAGGGTGCTCAGGTCATGGGACCAGTTTAGTCCTAACATAAACCTCTGAAATGTGCATATTGTGTATGTTCAGCCTGTTGTAGTTCAGCGCCAACTGGGACCCGACTATGCAGTCTCTCTCACTCCCCTCCCCCACCCCCCTCCACCCAGATAAGCATAAGAGAAATGACTACATAAAAACTATTGTCCTTTTGCTTTTTCAGATGTGATATTCCTAGGAGCTCAGGCAAAATTACCGTGTACTGATGGTCTATTTTTCTTCAGAGGTACGAAAGCATTTATCAACATGATATCTAATCACTGTAAAAGAGAAAAAAAAAAAAAAAAAAA
>WHYT01017155.1:699947-744321 GCA_009806455.1 Tetrax tetrax
TTTTTTTTTTTTTTTACTTGAAAACACTTGTATTTATGATTGCTGTCAGCACTCTCTAAGCAGGTAGTTACATCCCTAACTACTAAATAGGATCCTTAATTTTTGTACAGTGCTTGGGGGATGCAAAGAATTATGTGACTGCTAAGTATTACTGAGGTGAAGAGAAAGCTGATTAATGAGGAAGGCATTCTGCCTTTTAGTTGTGGGATGGAAAGGGTTATATTAGCTTTTCATATAAAAACCTTGTAGCGAAATCCTGGTTTTGTGATCATCACAAGCTCCTGCTAATTTGTTTGTATAATGCCACTGGAAGCAAAATACATTCCCTGTTCATTTTAAAGTGATTATATTGATTACAATAAGATGCTGAGGTAGATGGATGGCATAGTACTTCATCAGACAAACAGAATGGGAAGTACTGATTCTCTGGAAAATAAAGAAGAGACCCTTGACTTCACCTTACTTCAGTATTGATAACACTTAGAATTTTTATTATGAGTATTAGGTTTTTCTTAAATTCCCCATTTCTTGCTCTACTTTATTAAGAACATCTTCATGGTTGCAAATATAATTAGTTCAAAAGACTTAAAATGTAAGTAGCAAGTAAGAAAAAGAAAAAGCATTTCCTTTACAACTTTGCCATTTCTATTACAAGGCAAACATATTTTGGGCCAAACTGCTTGTGAACAACACTCTACTATCAGATGGTTATAAGAAAAGCATTTGAATTAACTTCCCAGCTTCTAACTTACGTTTGATTTCTGGAAATCAAAGTTCTGCTGTAGCTTAATACTCAGCCACTTCTCACCAGCTTTATGAAAGTACAACTCAACACTGTCTCAAGTGGCAGGTCAGAACCAGACACACGTGGGACTGATTCTCCAGCACTGTTCCAGCTTGACCTTAACATTTTCACTGGCACTGTGGAACCTGGCATAGGCTGAAAATGGAAGACAGGAAGAATCAGGAAGAGATGGACTGCACTACACTTTTAAATTATGGCTACTCTATATTGACAGAAGAACCCTTCACAGAATATGAATATATACCTGAAATATAAGTCTGCATTTACAGACAACTTCACAATATTAAACTGAAGTTAAAAGTTCTCCAGATGTATCTGCAGACAGAACTATGGAAAGCCATTATTAATGAGTTATGCTATGAGCAAACATGCTTATTCAGCATTGAGTACATTACCAAAGATTTTATTCCTGAGTACCTATATGTTGGTAAGCCTTTCATGAAAACAAAATTAAACTCCCAGTATCTAAAAGGCAGAAAGTACCAGTGTCTAAATGTAATGATGATTCAATTTCAACTTGGTGCTATTGGATTTGAATTATAGAACCCGAAGAATTTTTATTTAGAAAGAGCAACAGCTTTTTTCCCCTCTTGTTAATTTAAGGCGGGGAGGGGGGCGGGAAGGGCCGGGTTTTGTTTACATATTGTAAGGCCAGAAAAGACTTCTTTCTGACACAGTCCTGCAATAATACAGATCTTGGGATTTTTCAGAGATGCTCTTGCATTACCCCTTTGACTTCCAATATTCCCTTATCCTCACTGCTAAGAATGGATTGAATAGTCTCACTCTGAACTGATCTGACTTTACCTCAATGGGAACACTTAAAGTTGTCCTTAAAATTTCTCTTGGCTAGGCCAAATAGGGTGAGTTTATTACAATTCTCAGTGAAAAAAAAATAAGCCTCACTGGAATCACACTCTGGGTCATTTATGGAGCCCTTGACCAAGTGTATCTCCTTGGAGTTCTTGACCACAAAATGGACCCTGGGCTCCCCATGCCTCATTGCTTCCCTACAGAGTAGCACTACCAGACCCGTACTCCTCTTCAGTCATACTTTCCCTACGCATCTTAATTCTCTTAGCCATAACATCACACTGACTTCTCCTTAAACAGCTGAGTCTTTTTCAAGCTGCTGCTCTCCACAGCAGAGACTCCCATACTGCAAGCACAATCTGTGCTGCTTACAGATGTGTGATCTAGCACTAAATTGTTACAAGTCTTCTAAACTAATAAAAGTTTCCTAGCAAGAGCTTTTTTATCTTCTAGAAGATATAACTCTGTGAATATTTAATAGATACTAATTTTAGAATGCAATTTAATTTGCTTTTTCTTTAAAAAGTTCTGTATAATCTCTGACCTAAAACTTTTTATTGTTACTGTAGAAATTAGCTTGAAAGCAGAGAATTTGTGGTAATGTCCCTCTAATGCTGCCAAGAAATATTTCCTTAAATAAACACAGGTTTCATTCCAAACCTTGTTTTGGGACCTCAGACAGTCGTGAATCAGATTTTCCATATTACCAACACTCAGATTGTTCCAGGAGTGCAAATCTTGGATTCTGCTATGCAATCCAAGAACTAAGTCATAAAGTTTGCATTTTTCAATTGGACAAGTGCTATACCATTTCCTACAATCGCTGTCCATCAGACAGGCCTCCTAACTGCCACAATGCTGGTATGATTTTTGTATCATTGTTGATATGCTTTTTCAAGACTCTTGTAACATAGTATAGTGTCTGATTTTGCAGGCTTGATAAAACTTGCTATTGTGTTCTACAAATGGCTACTTCTGGCAGCAGCTGCTATCAGTTCTTAACTGTGCTGGCATTCAATTAGGCAACGGGAAAAAAACATTTCCCGTCACCCACACTAACACAGCAAGGTATTATAGCAGTGGGAACTCCTTTTTGGCCTTCTAAGTGGTAATACAGAAGAAATATCATAAATTTTCTTTGGGCATTAATTGAATTGATCTCGTTCTTTTTACCAGGATCTGCAAACATCTGTTCAAATGTGTGAAGGATCTAATTATTCCCAGAAGAAACAGTCCTAACAACCTGAGGTATAGTAAGTATGTGTATGGACTAAATATTTTTGCAGTTCATGACCCTATAGGTCTCTCTCAAGTTGCAGAAAAGCAAACAGAAACATCAGAGGCATAAGCAGAAAGAACACCTAAGAAACAGGGCTGTATCTGTAGCTCCATATGCTTCTCTTTGAAGCCTAAAGGTGTGACAGGAATTCAGAGCATTGTAAGGAGAGCCAGAACAAGGACACTGGGGCACCTCACAAGGCTTCAGCAAAGAAGAGATGGTTAAAAAAGAGATTCCAGATTGCCTCCTGCTTGACAAAGACAAGACTGTTATGTAAAGGTAGCTTCTAATGCTTGTGGCTGGGGATACAAGAACAGCAAGAGTCATTGCCCCAAGAAGCAACTCATCAGCTTCCTTATATGCATGCCCAATCTTTTAACCATTACTCAGACACCACATACATACATCTTGATGGGAATTCTGCCAAGTATAAACTGTTAGATTAACTGCTACAAAGTCTTGAAAAATTAGAGCAAATGGCCTGTGCAGGAACGGTATTGCACAAACAGTATCAATAACATTTGCATTGTTAGCTGAGACAGAAAAGCCATGAGCAAGAAAACAATAGGGAAGCCACTTGATCGAGTCATTTACTTCCTCAATACACTCATTGTTGCATGGGATATTTTCTGAGATGCTCCTGTGTGTTATCTGCTAAAAGAAACCTACCTCAAAACTCATGGAAACAGTATCAGGACTGAAAAGGAGTAGGATCTTGAACTTGTCAGGATTTGATTAGGCAGCCAAAATGATTTCTGTTTCATGGTTTTACAGCATGTTACTGATATTCTATCTATGGTTGAGCTTATATAAACCAGCATGGCATTCCTGAATTCATTAGCGTACTCTGTAGTGCAGCAGTAACTACCATTGCTGACTCACAGACTTCCTATCAAAACCTTAGGTGTGTGAGATACACACCTCTCCAAGGCCTGAGAGGAAAAGACATCTGGTAGTACTTCACAAGCGGACAATGACAATTATTTGCCAAACTCCTAACTCTCTGTTGCAGAATAAGAACATGTTGAACATTAAGCTGAGATGCCATCAACATCCACTTCATCACATGTTCTAGCCTGCTGCTTCCCACAGTTGGAGAAACATATTTGCTCCCATGTCAATAAAGTCCTAACCTCCTCCTAAGCAGTACATGACTTGAAAGCATAATATAGTGAGCCTACAAAGACAAACAAAACCATGTTCCTTTTTTAGGAGCTTCCCCACTAAGCTTAAAACAAATTATACCAATATTAATATTACTACTAATAATAAATAATTACCAAAGGGACTAGGATCTTACAGCATCTATAAAATAGCAATAATTAAAGATGCTGTGAGCTTACTCCTGTCTGTGCTCTTATATGCCAGATTACTGTGATCAGCAGGAAAGAGAACATAGGTTTCCTGAAGTATGTATAGGGAGAATCTACCCATGGCAGGCTAATCCTAGGCATCTGGCCTCCCTTTATAATCACTGAAAGCAAATTAAAACTTTTAGGAGTAATTGGTAGAATTTAGACAATTAGTTTACGCTTGGCGAATTGCACTCTAGAGCTGACTATCTCCATCTATTGACTATAAAGGGGACCTAGCATGACCAGCTGAGATGTTAACAGATATATCTAAGGCATCTGAATTTGGGTGAGATGAATCTCTCTTAGGAATCCAGTTTCTTGCCTCATTATTTGTTCCTACATGCATGACCTTGCATTTGACTATATTAAAACACTGTTCTGATAGGCCCAGCTCATAAAGGTGTGTGAAACTCAAGGGCGGTTCAACTGAACTGCCATTATTGTTTATTTACTTTCAATGATTTCTGAATCACTGTCTATATTGACTATACAGATCTGTGCGGAAGAGTACTGCAAACATTCACATTTGGTGATGACTCGTTATGATTTTTATGCAGATGTAATATTGCTTCTCTAGTTGATTCCAGCCAAGAAGTAAGCTTCCTCCCCTGCTCTATAACATCAGGAATACAGACATTGACATTCTTGACAGCTGTTCTCTTTGAAGTGTTTCCTTAATAACGTTATTATTCAAGGACTTCTCTTTTCAAGAACTTTCATAAGAGGGTTGCAAAATGGAACCTTTAGGAGTTATAGCGGTCCCATCACAATTACAACAACCGCATTATGTCAAAGGTAACAAGACAAAACAAGCTCCCTAGCATAAGCAACTACTGTATTCATTCTAAATAGTTCATAATGTTTTTCAAACATGTTTCCCTCTCAGTGATGTTTCACAATTTCTAATATATAAAAGCTGTTATTACTAATAATCATTAACTAAAATTAATGACACTAGTATCCTTTTGTTTCCAGTTTGGCTCTAGTCCTACATCCCTCAGAAACACTGTGGAATGTCCCTTCACTTAGCCGAGATGGATATAAGGTTCACAGCTGCCTTACAGCCCTACAGTCAACAGGAAGCAAATGCCTAAACATCTGGGTCATAGGTTTCGGCAATACTAGTCATCTCCCAAAGTGTTACTCACTGCAAGTAAAGGCTGAAGGACTAATGTCTTCATAGACTGGTCAATTTTGAGAAGCCTTGGAGTAATCAAGAATTTAACATTTCCAAGCTGAAAACAAGGTATGTGAATTAATCCTGAGGTTAAAAACATTGGGCCAAATTCCTCCTTAGTACACCAGTGGAAATCCAATAAAACTTTATTTAACTCAAAATGTTAACAAACTGGAAGTAATCTGTTCAGCTGGGGGAGAATGCATGGTATGTGCATCTGAGAAATCATACATGCAACAGTCATATTTCTGAGTACATAACTGCAGAAGCCTTATTTTCATTTATCACCAGAAGACAATGTACTATTGCATCTAGACTATCTGTACCATACTGATGGCCAGTGACAAATAGGACTGAACAAGGAGGGGCACAGTGTCATTTGTTTAAATGAGAGCTTTTTTCATCAATTTCTCTGCACCATTAACACAGTGTGCTGCTAATTTTGCCAAAGAAGTAATAAGACTTTCCCCAGTTGGTCTCAAAATTGGTCCAGCCACCTTGCATAACTTCATTCTGTGTACCTTAGGGTGTTAAGCATCACCCAACAGAAAGACCTTTTTATCCTCTGATCAGGCAACACTATATGAAGCTTACATTACTTTTTTGAGTTGGTGGATAGAGGAGTGAAAAGACATAGATTGGATCCTTGGTATATTTTGATGATCCTGCTTTCTGCCACAGTTTGTCTGGGCCTGCCTTAACAGCCAACTTCAGCACTCTGTGACTAGGTATGACTTGACTATGACTGAGAACTATCCAACTCATCATCTCAGATTAAATTAATCACATTGTCTAAGTGAGAAAAGGTATCCTGCAAATGTGATCATTATTCTTGTGATCAATTAATAGGATTTTCAAAGTTTCAATAATAAAGATTTAAAAAATAAAAAGACTGTGGGATGATAGAAACCCTCAAATTGAGGACATAAAATTGATTTTTTACTTTTTTTTCTTTTCATGACATTTCTTTGAAATGTCTCTCATTATATTAAATAGTAGAACTGAAACTAAAGTATTTAAACAGTAACACTTTTCAGAATAGTATTCAAAGGCCTCATCAGGACTAGAAAATGAATGTCCTGGGGAGAGACAATCAAAGACCTTCATGGTACACATCAGCTGTGCATGAAGTTATTTGCTATCACTTCAGAGGGCTGGGTTCTCAACAACTTCCATTAGAGAGGGTTAATTAGAATAAAAGTGACAAAAAAACCCAATGAATTTCAAATAAAACAATGAATTTGAGAATACTACTTGACTGTAAGAATAGGTATGTTTCGTTAAGCAAGTAGAGTGACTATGAATGAATTCCAGCTGAAGGGAAATTTTTTACTCTACATCTATTATCTATGTCACTGTCACCAAGACTACTGGCAAGGACAGTCCACACTGAACTGAGACACCTAAATTTGAGTACCTACATAGAGGTGTTCACATGAAGCTTCCATCTAGATATGAAAAGACCTTTCGGAGAACCACACCTCCTTGGCTGGCATCAAGAGCCAGGTGAGTACAACAGGCCTGTGATAGAAACAGCCAATGAGAAGAAATTGAAAGGAAGCCTCCAATGAAATGAGAAGAAGGTACTTGGAACAGCCTTGCTTTGAGGTGTCTTTCCCAAGCACAGTTGCAGTGACCATCAGTGTGCAGCAACCTTCCCTTCAGCTTGTGGATTTTGGGTTTGCCAGTAGGCAAACAAATTTGGGATATCAGGCTTTAGGGTGTGCACAGGAGGTGATTTAGGGCACCAACCTAAGACTCAGAATAGAGTTTCCCAGAAGGTGATAATACATTCCACACAATCTGGAATTTTACAACCATTCAGGGGGCATCTGAACATCATATCTTAAAGAAACTTTACTTGATTCTGCATGAAAGGCATTCTTCAACATGTTCTCATAGCAGAAGCAGAATATAAATTTTTAATGTTCTGTTAATTCCCTTTTATATTATTCTTCACTATAGATCTGGAAAAAGTCATATCATAATTGTTAATACATTTTTACTTTCTGAGACCAATCAATTGGATTTTTTTTCCAAAGTAAATTCAATGAAAATTGACATTTTACCATAGATTGTTTTTCTTCTGGAGAAACTTGCATTTCCAAGGAAAAGTATTTCATTTGAACTCTATGATCAGTTTTTGAATTTTTACAAGAATGCATCAGAGCATTAATATCAGTGCCCAAAGAAGTATGCTAGAAAATAGAAAGGTTTTGGCATATCATCTACAGTCCTTAGGCAGAAAAATAGATTTTCTTGCAAAGGAAAGCTGCTAGTGATAAGAAATTAAATGTGCCTTTTCTTCAAGTAAATCTTACTACATTACAGTGTTCAGAAGGTCTGGACTTAACTAGCTAATCAGTTGTTGACAATGTTGCATTTGAATGTATTAAATTAGACTACAACTTCCTACAAGACTGATGGGTTTGCAGCTGTAGTAATTAATGTATCTATTGATTTCCATTAGCTTAAGAATTTGTATCTGTTTTATTAGTCCTTCAAGTATTAGTATTATTTTTTTATCATATAAGATACTTTACACTGTTCCTTTAGCTTTAAATTTATTCTAATGCAGTGGAAGCTACGATAGAGTTGGTACATCCATTGTCACTTTTCTTTCTAGGCAATTAAAGCTCTCCAAAGCTGTAATCTTTGCAAATGAATTCTCCAGAAATAGTTTTATTCTGTTTCTTTTATAACATTTAGTGGTAAATATTTGACAAAATGTTTTTTGTTTCTTTCATTGTCAGCTGTTACCTCTGTCTGTTTGGAAAAAGCTTTTGTAAAACAGCACAGGTGTAGGACTTAACCCTGGAATCGTGCCCCAGAGCAGCACCTTACGTTCCTTCCCTTATGCAACGCTGGGCTGTTTTGAAATTGTCAAAGTCTCATTCTCACTTCCTGCTGTGTTAGAAGAAGACATTTGACAGCGTGCCGACTGGTGTACGTCTCGGAAGTCAGTTCAGAGAACCTGCTCACAGCTATAACTCCTTACAGCCTGCTCTCTCATATTTCAAAAATAGCAGTCAAGTGTTTGCTTAGAGTTTGATAACTAACTTTAAAATAAGCTATAGAAAGGATCATTGGGTGAGGAAGGGGCATTAAATTGTTTCATTCCTGACATTTTGGTAATTCATTATTCAGTACAAAAGCAAATTGTATAATAAATGTAATTCATCACGAATAGTTTCATCTGTTCTACTCATAACAGTGACTGATGTCCTTTTAGTTCCATTTATATACACCATAGCAGTTTCAATAAACACACAAATTCTAAAGAATTTGCTGTGCTGTAGCAAAGTGTTTAGTTCTGTAAATAAGAACTCAGGGTAGTGATCCCAATGATTTCAACAGGATTTCGTGGAACAGCAAGAGCTTGCAGGACCATATTTCAAGGGTAAACCCACTACTTCAGTCTGGCTATCAACGATGCTTTTCCACTCAATATTTTATAGCTTGTCTGATAGGGAGATCCAAGCAATTTTTTTCTTTGCCAGCTCAGAGGTCAAAACATGCTGATATAAGCTATTTTTACAACCTTTTTAAAATACATGGTTTGATAAATGCACATACTTTTCCTTTAGCCAGTACCACAGTAGTGTGATGAGTGCACATTGTTCTGTTTCTACAGCTTTGCTTTTCATCCACCTGTGTCTCTGTAATACAGTCCCAGCCCTATGTAGCTTTCCCATAGGTAAATATAAGTGTTGAAGTTACATATCTGATGGATGCAAAACCAATTCAGTATCATTATCTCCCAAAACACTTGTTCCTGGAGAGAGGCAATCAAGTTCAAATGAAATCAAACAATTTCTTCCTTTACAGGTGTTTATACTACATATTGCATAACCAAGGTCCAATCAGTGATTTCTTACAACAGTATAACCCTAAAATTCAGCAGAGAAATAAGTTGTCTTAAGGACATTATCGCTTGTATTTTTTCCTGCAAACAGGACAACTGTTTGAAAATCCAAGTCCAAATGGGACAAAATTGGGGTACAAAAACAGATAGCCCGAATTTCATCCTTTCTACATTGAAATGACAAAGCCGACTCATCCAGAAGACACAGGAGGGTAAGAGAAGATCAGAGGGGCAGACATTTGTGATTTGTGCCATTGTGAAAGAGATTCTGACGTGTCTGATTCACTTACAGCACCTCACATTAAACTCAAAGAGGCAAAGAATCTCTCCTGCCGTGTCCTCTCACCTTTCAGGAACGTGAGAACAGAGGCTTTTGCAGCAAAATCTTACACTGGGTCCTGACCATTAGGAAGCATTGAGGGCTAGATTTGATCACATCCTGGCTAGAAATCACCCGCTGGGCTGAAGGCATGCTAGTTTCTCCCCCAGGCTTCTCATCCTGTATGTTTGCCTCCTCCCCTTGGAGACCTCTCTCTATGTTCAGGGAGGCTATTCTCTTACCACATCACCCCATTTTGCTTTGCTTTCCCTTCTGCAAGCTCTGCAGTGCAAGCTTGGAGAGGAATATGGCCTATGCCAGCAGCACCAAGGTTGAGTAGTCCTAATACCTTGCAAATAGGAAGTCAAAGACAACATCAGGGCCTTCTTCACATCGGGAGACCTTTCTTACCCTAGAAGAGCACAAACATAGATATGATTAGTTGTATATATATACACAATGCCTGCATAGGTCCAGCTTTTCTTCCTTTGCATCACTGAAAAAAAATTTACTTTCTCCAACAATGTGCCCAGTCAGTGCTTGCCTTTTGGTGTCCAGACAGATGTAGTCCCTCTAATTCCTAACTCTCAGCTTTCTCTTTCTGCTGTGATTGCATTTAAAATCAGAAGAGTAGCTCAAATTCTAAGAGCAACATAAAGAGCAGCTGAATGCCCAAAGGTGCAAGGAGAGGCAGAGGGAAAAAGGAATATCTGGGTTCACAGCAGCATGTTTTTATTTGCTGAAATGTTCACAGCAGCATGTTTTTATTTGCTGAAATGCTTGTCTTTCAAGTATTCAAAAGCATTTAACAGTGGTCTGATGAAACTTCAGTCTTGCATTTTGAAGTTATCAAATATACTCTGAAGCAGAGTCAACTCTAAAGTATCAAAAATGTTGTGTGGTTTTGTTTTTTTTTATTTTTTAGTTTTTGGGTTTTTTTTAATGCAAACATCAGTTGTCAGTGTTCAAGGATTTTTCAGACAAGGCCTCACGACAGTGCTGCTCTCTGGTACTGGAAATTTTGTTTAGAGCTATCTTCTCCAAACTAATTTTTCAAGGTTGAATTGACCTTCAAAAGACTCTGTTAACTGTCCTTTTTCTTGTCATTTGACCAAAGAGACTTTTCCTCTCTCTGGACAAGCAAAAATCCTGTAAGTGTTCCTTTCCCACAATAGATTTTTCAGGTGTCTTTTTTTTGGGAAGTTCCACCTTAAATTTTGATTTCTTGGCTTCATAGGCAAAAGCTGGTGTCTGGATTCTAACTGCTGACACCAGCCTTCATATCACTTCTGAAAATTATTCAGCTAATTGTGCCTTTCCAGTTAATACACTTACATGGAACTAATAACACAATCAAATTAAAACACTGAGAGGTTCCATATAATAAAATATACCCTGCCTCACCGTGTTTTAGGCTGACCTTGACAGTGAATTTTTTTCTTCAAGCAATTAGTTAGATGGCTACTGTTCCTTCCAGAAATTCAGTTCTCTTTCATGATCTGAGGGGTGTGTAAAATATTGCTTCAGTGTTTTGTCATTCTTTGTAAATCATTACCGCACTGTGCTTTTTCTTTTCTTGTGGATGCCACTGTAAGGACAAATACTTAATGCAGATGACAGCTGGTGGGTGAGGAGGGGAAGATCCATGTCAATGGTCACCAGGAAGCTAAAATCAGAAAGAATCAGGACATTTGAAGACCAGAAATGGCACAGATGCACCCAAATAACAAAACCAGGAACCTGAGACATTACTAAGAAGGAAAGAAAAAAACCAGAACTTTCTCCATGGAAGCTTTCTTTTAGCCAAAAGTCAAAAATTATGATGCTGGCCAAAATCCAAACAATACGTATTAACTTATGAAGGTTCTAATGGCTACTCAAGGCTGTTACAGGAAAATGAGGTACAGTCCCATTTTCTTCTATAGTCTGGACCTCCAAACTGGACCACACTTTCCATGAAGCACCATGAGGACAGAGAGTTCCTCACAGCCATTATATTGTGCTTCAGAGTCACTGAACTGGTGAGGCTGTTGGAGAATGCAGATAGGCATAGCCAAACTTCCACCCTGAGGGTCTGTGACCACAAACTACTTCAGCTCATCTATGCTTCCCTATCAAGAGATTTTTAAAATTTTTTTTCCTCCCAATGGAAAATAGTGACATTTTCCATGGCAAAACCTATTTAGCTATTTAAATAGTTTCATGATATTTTTGCCACCCTACTTTAATCCTTCTTTCCTTTCTCAAATTCCTCAGGGGCAAAGGGCCTTGAGAAGGCAGAAGATTCGTAAGACTCCTAGCAGTCCTATGGCATTTACAGTCCTCTGATCATATTCTCTTCTTTTATGCAATAGATGTTGATGCTCTTTTCTATTTTCTTCAGCGGTTACTAATAATTCCAGCTGAGGGTCTTTTAGAAATATTTTAGGCCTCAACAAAGCTATATATCCACATGTAAGTTAAACTCAGTATTTTACACTCTTGTAGAGAAATTTGCAAAACGTTCATTGTCAAAAAGAACATCCTCTAGTAAATCAGATTTATAAACATTGAGCTTTAAGCTAAAGCATCAAAATGTGGTATTTTAGAAAATACTAGCAGGCTGGACTAGCAGTTACTTTTAGTTTACAATACTTAGGGCTAGGACAGTACATCTCACTCTTTTCTTCCTTCTTTATAAACCTTTTTCTTTTTGGAATAGCTCCTAATGTGTGACCATATCATCTAATGTTACATAACTTGAAACCAGACTTGAGAAGTCCCTTCTGCTCTTGGATCTGCAAGGTAAATGACCTTTTTTATTTTCCTGTGCTGAATATCTGATACAGCTGGTGCAAGTTCAGGGCAGACAGGAGAACAGCAGTCTGTACTTACAGAAAAGAGAAAAAAAAAGGTGAGAAATGAAAAACATTTTCCTTATTATTATTTTACATGAGAATGCTATGACATTAACAAGAGGATATGTTAATATGCACAAAGACTCTAACCCCTTTAGAATCTTCCCCTTACAAAAACAGTTTTTGAAAGATGTTTTCCACCCCTGAGTCTTTTTGAAAGGATCTTCAGAAAGGAAGTCTAAAAGAGACTTTGATCATGCATTTCTGAGAATATAAGGCTGAACAAAATTCCATATGCTGTTATTTCAAAAAGGCAATAAAATCCAGTTCATATCCCATTTTTCATTAAAAATATATAGAAACAAATGACACTAGAGAGTTATTTAAAGGTTATGCCAGTAAAGCTTTCTTTCTGCCTTGCTCCATCACTTATTCTATATAGGTCATATATTTTACAGAAAACAGTTTTGGAAATGTGTCAGTTCTTAAAAGATTTATCAAGTCTTTTCATATCCTTCTTCATATCCAGACATACCTGGCATCCAAGGTCTGCCTAGGTACACCTCTGAGACAGGGAGAGAGAAAACAAAAATATAATTAACATGCATTAACAATTCTAAACATCTATCAAAAGCCTGGGTTTTCCAAGTAACATAAGCATTTAACTTTATTACATGATTTCATGACATAATCGTACTATTGGGAAATTTTTGAGATGTTTCATTAAACAGAAAACAATCACAACTTGAAAATCTCTGATACAGGCAAATGTTGACCATTGTTGTTATAGTGCTCACAATATGCAGCAATGTTCATGCTTCGCATTGCTGTGGTTAATGTGGGAGCACAGTGACTGAACAAAACAGCCTAAAACTAAAGCTAAGGATAATGACAAAATCTTTTCCATGCAAGCCTGAGATCTCTGGAGAGGCCAACGTGGCAAAATTTTATGAAAGACAGGATACCCCAAACCATTGCTCTCCAAGAGGATTTCAGTCTGTTTCAGAATTTTCACAACTTCATAAATATGCTTTATTTAGCTCATATGACTAATCTACTTGTTTTAGTTTTATGCACAGATTTGCTTTTCAGCCTGTCAATCTATGATCACCACATAAAATACTAACCAACTACTTGGGTTTTAGTGTAGTTACTGGCTAAGGACTTCTTACTGAAAATACTCCTGCTGTTCCATTTGGCATATAAAGAGCAAATTACTCAGTTCCATGGAGAACCGAGAAGTTCACAGTACCATACACAGGGAGTGTACCTCACAGGTTTTACAAATTATTCAAACTTCAAGAAATGAAGAAAAAAAATGTCTAGAAGTCCTATAAGGAACTCTGAAGACAAGCTGAGACTCACTTTATTTTACAGATGCTGTTGCCTCTACACTTGCTGTAAGTCATCCTTTTTCTTGTGTTGTACATGATATGTAATTATATATGTATTACAGAAACATATAGATAGTCCAAAAACTAATTCCAGATTGGGCTAAGTATTAATCTATTTCAAAAAGTACTCCTTCCTCCCCTTCCTTCCCCTCCTTCCTCCCAAATTTCAAATTTTAATTATTTATACAGACAGATTGGTCAATCAGAAATACTATTCCTATGAGAATTGAAGCAGAATTGACTGAACAAAGCCAGGAGTCAAAACCAGCTGTCCTCTAGCACAGGCTCATGCCGGCATGACAAAATTATCTTCCCTCTCTCACACTGGATGTGAGGTGAAGTGGCCTCTGCCGTGTTGTCAAGCTCTGATTAATTAGCTCGTGAATTTTGTTATTCCAGGGGCTTGAGCAAGTTCGTGTAATTTGTACATAGTGTACCTAGTAAATAGAGAGTACACTGAGCTCATGAACAGGCTCCTGTTGTTGCATAAAGCTATCTAAACAGAGGGTTTATTTTTCAGGGCAGCATTATTAATGCCTCCCTATTATTGCATGGCATGAGGAACAGAATGCCTTTATCTCTGTTGCTGGCTGCAGGCTTTCAATAGAGTTCAAACACATATCCTGCTCTGCAAGTACAATCTGGTTCAAAAATAAACACCAACAAACGCAGGTTAAAAAATGTTTCTTAAAAGAAAATTTCTATATCAACCATACTGTCCAGTATACACACTGGCTACTGAGGGAAAAATTAACTCCATCTCTACTGAAACCAGGACACCATAACAAATAAATTCCAGTTAGGACTGACTGATTTTCACTTTCCATCATGGATGTTGGAGTGTGATCTTCCTCTGCCTCAGCATTTTCTGTCTCTCTGTGCAGATATGCCAAGGTTTCCTTTTCAGACACATCCTAGTATTGCTCTCCTCACACCAAACCTGGTGTAAGGCAGCTAGAAGCCCCCTGCCCTTCCCACCACCCTAGGCAGCCCTGGCTCCAGAGTCCCTGTCCCTGTCCCCCAGCAGGCTGTCTCCATTAACGGCAGCATTGGAGAGGTGGTACTGATGAAGGAGAGGACTAGCAAGGCTAGAGGTCTTTACTAACCCACCAAGCACTGGCCTCCTGCAGACATGCAGGCTTGAGGGAAGTCTCTCTGGGTTGCTCAGAAAAGGGTGAAAGGGAGTAATCCTGCCAGCCTGGCAAAACAAGAGTGGAGGAAGATGCACAAAACATTATTGGGGAAAATTTTTTATTTTTTTTTTTTAATTCTGTCTTTCACAAAATCCCTTCCTCGCAGCTTAACTGTTCAAGAACACCTGAATTCAAAGGTTGATTCCAGGTGGCTTTTTGGCCAATTGACCTTTGCATATCTCACACAGCACCCTGCTCTGATGGGTAAGTAAAAGGTAAGTGGTATTGGCATGAACCTGGAGTGTGCTAATACCAGCATTATGTATGAAAACACACATTAAACTAATTTTGACCTGTGACCGTGTCCTTTCTCAATGGAAGCTCTCACTCTGCTTAATGAGGTGTGTGTCTACAGAAATTTGCAACAAACCACACATCTGCTTAACTATGTAAAAGGCAATACCAATAGACATTTTTCCCACCCTCTACCCTGAAATATATACTTTTCCCACCCTTTACCCTGAAATATGTACTTTAATTCTGTATTTGGTGAGCACAGACTACAGTCTCTGCTGTAAGGACTGGGAATCGTGCTGATAGCATAATGCTCTTAAATAGCCAGGAAGCTGCCTTCTATTCTGTACATGCAAGGACAGGGCTCAGTGGGCTGACAGACACTACACAGCTCTGTATATTATAACTTCAGGTTGTATTTATCACTTCACGTACACATGAATGAGAAAAGAGGGCAGAATTTTAGTGGAAAGCTCTTGCAGGAATAACTTGTGCTTCCTAACATGCTTGATTGTGAAAGAGTAATGGAAATTACCTGCACAACATTATTTAGCAAGTAAGAGACTAAAAAGCAGATGTGATGATTTGTTCTTGATCTTATAGCAAAGGAAAATGTCCATTACTGTATTCTTGTATTTTTTTCCCCTAGAGCCTCCTACAGCCATTTCAGAGAGGTGTGAGTCTTTTGTAACTCCTGGCTCAGATATACCAGAATTATGGAGAATTTCATGACATTTTATAATAGTTCCAAACCAACCTCGATACCCCTGGTCATGTAACTGCATCTAGATTCCAAAGTCAGATGAGATAAACCCCACCTCTCAGGACAGGAGAGCAAGTGAATACAAACAGGGCTTCAGCTTACCTGCCAACCCCAGGGCAGAGTCTTCATGTGCCACAGAATGGTAGTCAGACCTGAGCCTGAGTCAGACCTGTGTCATACTACTGGCCTTCGGGAATTTTCCTATAAAATGTAGGAAAAACCTTTTTGAACATGTTTCTATGTTTCTTTGTTATTGTTATTAGTTAGTAATGTGTTGCCTGCAAGCCACAGTCACGACAGGGTCTTAGCTGTGTACAAATAAACAGCCTTTAGGGACTGCCACTGTCTAGTCAAGGCAGGCGATAGAGGAGGAGAAACAGAGGCAGCAAGACATAATGAACCCAAAAGCCAAGCAGCAGGTCAGTACAAACACAAAAGCAGAATTTTGCTTTTCTAAATCTAATCTGAAGCCCAGGCTCTGGGGTACACAGCTTCTGCTCCTACACTTTTTCCACCAATTGCCTACCCTTACCCCAGTGAATCAGCAACAGCGACTAAAGCCCATTCTTCTAATTTTCCTAACTTTCTTTCCTGGTATTAGCTGTACATACACACCCACTTCTTGTTTCCTGGCTGAGGCAGGTATTTTATTTGTGAAGTCATCCAGCTCTCTCTCTGCACTGAGCCCCTCCTAGCTGCCTGGTGCTGTGTTTGCCTGCTAAGCGCACTCTTCCCCGCTGCGAGTCCCAGCAGGCTGACTGCTGGCACAGATTTTCACTTTTTCTCTATTGGATAATTACATGCAAGGGCTCCACACAACTAAAATTGCCCGTCTGTAAAGATCCTGTTTTTCCTGGGGTGCTGCAGCTAGAACTGGACTTCCAGCCACGATCCCACAGACCAAACACCGGGCTCTTTTCCAGACCCTGCCCTTCTGCAACCCAGACTCCTCCGGCTGCATGCCAGGCAGGCTCTGGCTGCTCATTCCCTGGCACACTTTATAAGGGTACCCTCAGATGCACTCTGCTCCATCTCTACATGAAAAGAAACCTTATTTCTTGAATGAAATTGAGAAGTTTACCTGAGCATTGGAAAACATTCATTGGAAGTCTCCAGGAGCACCTACAGGTGGACTACACACCTTCCCCACTCCCAGTTTAGATGTCACTTACTGTCACAACTGATCTCATTGCCGTAGCAATGCACTCAGCAGAATATGGTAGAATATGGTAGCAGAATTATGGTGGTAGAATATGGTAGGAACTTTGAAGGACTGATACAAAAGGCCCTCAATTGGTTTTATATTCATACATTTACCCAGGCCCCCTAATCTGCACAGCCACTGTAATGTACAGAGGCTCATGGAAAATAAAGGGAAATGAATGTTAGGGTAGGGTTACTCTGGAGAATCTCCCATCCCAGAAAGGAAGCTGAAAGTACTTGAGATACTAATGACCATTGTATAAAGAAGAATGAAAATAAATAGAACAGAGGACTTTTTATGAACTATGCCTCTGCAAAGGCACAGAGCATCCAAGAGAAAGAGAAACTGTCCTATTTGTCTTCAGAAATAACCTGTGCTTCTGAGTGCACTTTGGTAGTGCAAGGAGCAACAGAGGACAACACACAACTGTATCTGAAAGCAGAACAGGCATGAGAGACTGGAAGATGTTGAAATATTTTGTGGCCACCTCCATTTCACATCTCACCCGAAACGTGACCTCTGGATGTGCACAACTTCCCCAGTAATGCACTAAATGGATCTGAGCCAAAAACTTTCAGTCCCAGAGGCAGAAGGCTATCTACTAAGTCACAGTGACACTAAAGACCTTTATTAGGACCCAGGATTTTAAAGGCAGGGGTTGTTCTCTTCTAAAGTACACTGCACTCCATTTTTAAACACTTCCCATTACCTCAACATACTGTTTCCTAATCTTTATTGACATTTTCAAAGACTTCTCAGTTTTGCTTTTTTTTTCATGCATTTCACTAGATTTCTAACAAAGAGAATGTTGTTTGTCACAACGGAATGCACACACAATCTCAATTGTCTTTGGTGTTGCGTAAGGCATGTAGGTCACTTGACTGATAATTTTTTTTTAAAATTCTGTTGTTAGATAACCCTCTCTTGTGTTATCCTTAATAAAGTAGATTTAGACTTCGCATGTGGAGCAATATTAAAAAGCTGACCAGATAAGAAAATAAGAAAGTATCAGGAATACTCTGATATTTTGTATAACAAACAAACAAAAAAAAATCTGTCCACTTACCCTTCTCTTGTGAGGCCCCAGGTAGCTACCTTCAAAATATGTCAATTGTTTAAAACAAACCGTGTGACCTTGAGTTATAATAATCCAAGCATCCCACAGTCTCCTTCCACCCTTTCTCTCCCTACTTTTTGCAGCACTGTGTTTGGTCATGCCTGGCTGTCCGATCAATGGGGGTCTGAAGGCCATAGCTGATGTTACGAAAGACTGGAGCTCTTGGCTCCTTCAGCATTTCTTCCTGTACACATTATACAGGCATGCAAAAAATAATACACTGGGTATCACAGTAATAATTCTGATATAATCTGACATTAGATACATTCAGAATCATGATATGGTGCCTATTCTCCCTGTATTGCTCATCGTCATAGGAGGCTTTCACTCTCCAGTCTATTGAATGTTAGCATTTATCAAGAAGTATCCCTGTTAGCTCCAAAGGCTCCACAGTCTCTGAATAGGGAACAGGGTCCTTATCAGACTCTTCATGTTGAGATGGATGGAGATGCCTCACCACCTGGATACACTAGCCACTTTGCATTCCAACAGCTTTATGCAAACAGAGGATTTCACCACCAGCATCTCAGTCTTGTGAAAATTTCGCTTCCTTATCTGTTTGTTTTGAGGGGTTTTTTTAGTGGGTTGGTTTGTTTTTTTTTTCCCCTGCAGGTGTCTCAAGTCAGTCCCATTGATCAACTTGTTTCATTTCACTTGGAATGATTTAAGCAAAACCTAGTTTTTCAGTTTTCTTCATTGAAACAAGGGAGGAAAACAGTATTTCATTCAGTCTAAACTTATTTCCTTCCCCCTCATTCATTTATGTTACTCTGCTTAGATTTTTATTCTGCAGCCAAACCAGAAAAAGTGAGGGGTTTGCACAACTCTAGTCATTAGTTTGAGTGGAGCATACAAATTAATGAGCTTAAGATGAGGCATGGAAGACTTCAGATGTAGGTGGAAATGAAACCAAGAGAACAGACAGTCAGGTTAAGAGGATATTGTATACAACCCCAGTAGGATGCAGACTCATGTTGGTAGCTCAGTCTCCTCCAGCTACACTTTCCTTCACCCACCTGGAGTTAATTTCTGTACACAGTTCATGTTCATGGCAAAACAAATTTCAATTTCATGCATCTCAATTTGCCTCTGTAGCTGTTTATTTGATAACTGCTCACATACTTATCCAATCAGAGAACAAATACAGCCTTATATAATTTCCTTTCAGTCTATGAAATTAAACGGTGCAGCCTAAATAACCAAGATGAACTAGTTTCAGATCCCTGGTCCTGATATATTTTGAGTTAGGTACATTAAAGTGACAAACGAATACAGTGAAATAAGACGTCCAGAGACGTTGTGAGGAAAAAAAAAAAAAGAATGCTAGCTAACATCATACAAATTGAGTGCCAATGACTCAGTTCTTTTTAATAAAAACTACAGTTCAGCTATTCATAGACACCACAGAATCGCTGTGATACCACACAGGCAAGGCTGAACTACCTAGCAACCCCTTATGGATGCTTCAGCCAACATGGATTACAGTACAGATGTCCTGAAAAAAAAAGCCCTTTCAATATTGGCTGTTTGGTGACTGAAAAAATGCACAAGGGCCTTATCTCAACATGAGAAAATACCCTAAGGGATTAGAATAATGTCATGCCTTTTTACTTTATCTTTTTGACAATGCATTAAAATGTGGCTAATTAGAGATGGAGTGATGGAATCTACATAATCTTTAGTTCTGCAATGGAAAACATAACTTTCTCTGAAAATACAGTGTACAAAGAAAAGACTGAGAAGAGATATACAGTAAATCATATTGAACCAAGATCAATTTCTTAGACAACAACAAAAAAAATACTAGCTGGTCACAATGAAACTATTGCTTTCCAGGCTGGTAATGTTACTAGTAATGACCAAGGATTTTCACTAGAGTAAATTGCCTTTTTTTCTAGCTATTCCTACACTTCAAGAGACCAAGCATTCTTCCAACTCTTATTCTTGGAAGAAGGTTTATTCAATGGTTTGGAATTTATAAAGCCCATACAGATTCTCCTGCACTTTTATAGACTTCATGAGTATCTGGGGATCCAAATTCACAAGGTATGTTGAATGTTACAACATACTGGACACAAAAATCCAACGGAAACCCCAGAATTTCATATACAGCAAACAGGGAAAGCCAGGCACCAAAGGGACTGCCAATGTCAACTTTCTGTGTACTAGTAAGAAATGAGATAAGTTATTTTCTTTCTTTCTTTCAGAGCCTATCAGAGAGAATTGCAGCCTGAAAACCCTTCCTGAATTTACACATTGCTTCATCCTAGCTCACCTTTCTCCAACAGCCTTCTAGTCACACAGGTAGCAGGAGCAAGCAATTCACAGCCACAGCTCAAGCTCATAGCTCCTGTGTCTCACACCAGCATTCTTGTAGGAGGGGCATTGGCAAAGACTAACTGGTCCATTCTCCATTCAGAAATAGGGATAGAGACCAAAAAACAAGGAGTCTGATTTTGTAACTTTGTAAAGATGACACCACCATCTTACAAAAGGGAACCCTCCCTACCCCTGCACTACAGGATGCAAAGCTTTGCTTCGTCAGCCTAACAAATGCAGCAGCCCCCTGTCTGCAGCTTCAATTTTCCTTCTACTTTAAAGGAGATCTGGAAGGTCACTCAGTATAATATCAGATGCTAGGGGAAAACAAAGGGAACGGCATGAAAGGAGGTGCACTGAGGGACCTCATCTATAACGTAAGCTTTTTCCTCAGAGGAGGAAACTACATCTACCCTAATAACAATGATAAATAATATAAAGCTGGAAGTGGTGGAAGGAAAACACAAACTGGAGAATGTTTTTGCATATTTCCAGGGCTGTAAGCTAATTTTCTCAATAAAGGGCTGCAAAAATTTCCAAGGAATTGTGATCAAGTCTATTATCTATTCCAGCCATACTTAGGAAATAACTGATCTTTTTCAAGAGATTTAAATTATTCTTTGGACTATTGGAGTTCAGACTGTTGTTCTTGCACTGCGTCTTTGAGAGTGGTTAAGGCTGGATAGCCATCATGGTTCCCAGTAGCCTTGAAATCTGTGAAGTTCATCCTTTCTATCATCAATTTCATAGATGAGTAAAGGTTGTTTCTAGCCTTATCTGTATTTTGTTCAACACTTGCAGTTTCACTTGATATGGCGCTTCTAATATAACACTGTTCTCTGCAGCAGTTTTTCCTCAGCTCATTTCAAATATTTCCAATGCAGTGGTATGATGAATGACTAATCTGAAATGGTTACAACTCTTGGAATGAGACTGTTCAACTGGAACCAACTGGAATTTGGTACTTTCAGCTATCTTGGCTTGATCATATTAGCAAGAAAAGATAGTTCACAACCTGGTGTCATGGTCAGGGAATCAGAAGGCAGTCTGTCTTAGGCTTTGATTGATTTTGACATATCACTATTCTCTGTCACGCTCTTCTGTCAATAAAAGGGATGGTAATCACTGCCTTCAGAGTAAAACAACATTGTAGAGTGTGAAATATTCAAGCCACTACGTGAGTCCCACAAAAGCACCTAGTGTAGGTTACTAAGAAAACTTCCCTATGTTGAAAAGACAGCTATCATTAGTTCTTTCCTAATTTACATGTCAACTTGGAGTTTATATAAGCATAAGTAAAAACTAGACAGAGTGTTAGTGCAAAATATCTGGAGACATCCAGAAAAAAAAGTGTCAGAGAAAGAATCTAGAATGTTATTTGTTGTCTGAAGCCAAACAAGGTCTGGAGAGGTAATATTTTTTATTAGACTAACTCACGTAGTTATAAAAAATATGAAGATATTTGGTTTTGGGCACCTAAGGTGTTCTTCACATCTTAAAAAAAGCCATGTGAAACTTCATAGCTGCAGGGTGGCTGAGAACAACTCTAAATCAAAGCAGGCCTGTCAATGAATCAGATAGAGCATCTGAGGGAAAGGGAGTCTGATACTTGCTCAATGAATAACAGAAAGGAGAGGGGTGATTATGGCCACTTCCACAAAAAGCTGCTGATAAAGGTCCTCTGTACTCTTGAAAGGAGTGTTCAAATATGGGAAAACAAGGTTCTTTTCTGTACAAGGGTGTTTTTGAAACACAATAGCAAAGTAAGCCTTTCTACACTGACCAACACTTAGCAGTGTTAGCAGCCTTAAAGAAGAGGAATTCAAATATTCTTGTCACTATTCTGTTCTCAGACAGTACTCATATTGCATGTGATAGCACTAGTTATAGAGTGTGATCTGGAAACTAAGCAATAATTTTTTAATTTGGGATTGGATCTCAAAAACACTTTTCTCTATTTCTTTCCTAATGTAATCATGTTGGAAATGTAAAAAAAATTGAACCTTCGGTGAGCTGTCCAGTTACATCCTTAATTAACTAATAAGGATAATGAACCCCAGAATCTGTTTTGCAATTAGTTTGCTAATTTATTTTCTCATGGAAAAAGTACACAAAGTGTTAAAATTACTTTTTAAAAGCTGTGTAAGAGATTTGTCTTTAATTTGCTTATCTGTAAAGATCTTACTTTTTTCTTTTCTCACTGGCTTGCCCACTATTGGAATGCCACTATTTTGTAAACATCCACCTTCACAACCTATTATTACCATTATAACTATCATCATCATCTCATAGCACAAGATCTTCTAGTCCCAAATATACCTATAAAGAGTCCTTAGTGCAATTTGACAATAGAAGTTACTGAAATAAGGGAACGTCTCTAAAGCAAATAGCTGTAACAGTATTGGTCAGGTCAGTAATTCTAGTTACTGTAGTAAAATATCAGCACAAAATAAGAGCCTGTTTAAATATCAGGAAATGAGATCAGAAGAAGACAGAGCAGTGTTACATGTGCATAGCTTTAGTCTGTGTCAAAACTGTATTAAACTCTGCTATGCAAGTAAAGAGGCAAAGTCTCTACTGAAAAGCATCAGGAAGCAAATTTTTATGAATTTACTAGCTTATACTCTGCCACATTCAAAGTCAACTCCTACCTTCAAAGCAATCTCAAGATCTATTGAGCATTTTTTCCCTTGAGTTCTTTTAACACACCTAACTTTGTTCCTGACTGATGTTTCGGCTGCACCAAAAGACTCACACTTTGGATTTTAAATACTGGATGCAGATAATACATGATCCCTACTAGTATTCTGCATCATTTACACTGATTTAAGACAGGCAAAATGAGAAGTGTTCATACTTGTAGAAGACATTGTTTAGAGTCATCTGGCCTTGATTTTCTTGTTCAGAAGCTTCTATTTTTTCCTTATGCCTCCATGAGCTTAGTGAGACAAATAGGATGTAACTAAATGGTGTTATTAGGTCAAACAGACTAGATACGATTATTCATGGACCAGATAATTGTTCTGAGAATATTCCATTGATGTCTAAGCCTGGGAGTTTTTACATTCCATTTTATTTACTTCTGTTCCATGTAAAGGGAATGTATATTACATATTGGCAGAAAGAACCATTAAAATACTGTAGCATAGCACTCTTTCACAGAAATATAATTGGAAGAGACACAAGGTCACTGATAGCCCTACATACCTGAGGCATTGTCTCTCTGAAGTTAGCAGGTTACACGTCAGGATGCAGTGCAACCCGCATAGGCAGACACGAGCAAGAACTGTCTCGCCCAGCCCAGGCAGCTACAGCAGCAGGATGCAAACTGGAAGGCGCCAGAAATGCTGTCAGCTTCACTGTAAGTCCATGCCTGGTTTAGCAGCTGTGGAAGGGGAAGCAGTAGAAGGAGAAGGAGCATGACCTGTAAGCCTTTGTAATAACAAAAGGAAGATCGTAAGCTTCTCCACGCTGCTTTCTTCTGTTCTCAGATACGATAGCATTGCTTGCCCAAGCAAAGCCACCGTTCTTTGTAGCTAGACCCCTCCCACAGTCTAATGCTGTTCCTAAGCAGGAATCTATTGCCTAGACATCAGAAACTGCATTATCCTGAAATGGTTACACTTCTCATCCTCCCCTCTCCCATTTTGTGTCTGCTTTAATTGCTTCAATCAAAACTGCTCTTAGGCAGGAGCGGCAGCTAGGTATAAGGTACTTTACAAGATTTAGGTCCTTCTGTTCCCTCCCACAAAATGTAAGCAGAGGCAATTAGATGGCCTTCTATGAACAGATCATTTGTGTATTGCCTGACATTGTATTCTACTTTGTGACCAAAACATGACCATTTGGGGGCTTTTTATTCCTAATATTTTAAAGATTTCTCCTTTTTCTAGAATTTTACATTTTAAAATTGAGCTACCATTCCCTTACGTCAGGAAAAGGAAGCTTTGATAGCCAGAGACAGCTGCAGAATAGCTGATACAGTATGGTCATTATGAGTTTGTTTTAGCCACACATAAAATTTTGTTGATTTAAGTATTCACGTGTGTCTAATTCTGCTGCATGAACCAGAGAGTTTTCAGGCATCTGCGTGCAATATCAATACAACTTTCTATTTATTTTCCATGTGAAAATGAGGGAACAGTTTGTCAGTCTTGATGCTGATTTTTTGTCCCCTGTAGTGTTCTGTTTTGCTTTTTGCCGTGTGATCATTCCTACATCCTACTTTTCAATGCCACTTTATCTTGGCAAGGAATTCACTCAATTGTCATTTACAGAAGCTAAGAGGACTAGAGACACTGAAAAAAAATTCAGTTCTCATCACATATGGCTCCTGGAAGCTTTACAATTCCAACTTAATTTGAATCACATTTCCTAGGTAGTAAGTAAAATTACATGTTAATTGAGGGAGGTTCCCAGCTCCTGTTAAGCCCATGCAACTCTGATAAAGTCAAGACAGCTGCCCTAAATTTAAATTAGCTGAAACCTTGGTCCTGACTTTTTCTTTTTAAAAGAGCTAAGAAATGGGATAAAAGACACATAAGTACAGATTTCTTGCACAAACAGATGGAATTTTTAACCTTTAATCTGTTCAGGCATTGAGTAAATCCTCTTTAACTCATATAATATACCCATTTAAGTAGGAGCAGTGGCTGGAAGTAACAGCACTGGTATTGCAAAGTACATTACTGGTATTGCAAAGTACATTACAGGATTCACCAATCATCAGATGTAATCTTGGACGACTTCCACTTGAGAGTTTTCAGCCTGGAGAAGAGGAGTCTCCAGGGAAACCTTATAGCAGTCTTCCAGTACCTCAAGGAGCCCTACAGGAAAGACGGGAGAAACTCTTCAGCAGAGCCTGTTGTGGAAGAATGAGGGGTAATGGTTTTAAAATAGAAGGAGTTAGAGTCAGATTAGATATCAGGAAATTTTTTTTTACACTGAGGGAGGTGGGACACTGTAAGAGGTTGCCCAGAGAGGTGGTGGATGCCCCATCCCTGAAAACATTCAAGGCCAGGTTGGATGAGGCTCTGAGGAACCTGATCAGGTTGGAGATGTCCCTGCTGCTCACAGGGGGCTTGGACTAAATGACCTTTAAGGGTCCCTCCACCCTAAACTATTCTACGATTCTATGACAAGAAGCCATGGTTTTAAACCAAAAGAGGGTAGATTTAGACTAGATTGAAGGAAGAAGTTTTTTACAATGACGGTAGTGAAACACTGGAACAGGTTGCCTGGAGAGATGGTAGATGCCCCATCCCTGCAAACATTCAGAGTTGGATTGGGCAGGTTTGAGTAACCTGATCTAGTTGAAGATGTCCCTGCTCCTTGCATGGAGGGGTTGGACTAGATGACCTTTGAAGGTCCCTTCCAACCCTAACCATCCTATGATTCTATGAAAGCAATGCAATTATTGGCTTTGACAACTGCACAGTGGGATTTAATAGAAACAATAGTTGTAACTCAGTAGTATGCAGCAGAGACACATGTCTATCAGATGTCAGTTGGCTTAATGACACTTCTTGATATCCAAATAATTAGTAATTAGTTACAATATTTTTAATACAATATCTTGTATATCAGTATGTTGGTGACCTATACAACAAGGCTATGAAACCTGAACAATGAATTAAGCAAAAACATTTATACAATAATACTATATATGATTCCACACATGTTAGAGAGGAGTTTCATGCAATGAGAGTAAATGTGAAAATATGAAAAGGAGGAGATTAAAAGAGAAGGTAATAATTATTCTAATAATTTCTGGTTGTGTTAGAAATATATTCCTTTGCATAGCAGGAATCGGAGAGGAAAAAAAAAATCACACTAATATGAAAATGTTATGGAGGAAAATTGTGAGGTGGGTGTCAGACATAGAAAATGAAGTGAGAAGGAAGTGAAAAGACAGAGCAAGTGCATATGGCACCTGGGACTTCCTTCAACTCATTGCAGTGGAACCCTCTCTAGCCAAAGTAATATCTTACTATAGGTGTTAGATATAGAATTAAAAGAGGCAAACATGGGGCTAGAGGTCCTCTCTCACACAGCCTTTGTGGTTTTTTATAAATTGCATTTTTAACTGACTTGGACTTCATATTTTCTGGAAGATCCATGCCTCAAGTGATTTTTTTTTTTTTTTTCTGAAAATGGATTAGCAAAAAGCTGCACCCTGTGAAAGAATAATTTAAAATCACAGAATACCCTCCCAAAAATATCCATGACATGGAAAAATTAGTGCCTTTTTAGGAGACAGAGCCCCTCCAAGAAGGGCTTGGTTTTTACTTCCCTTTTCCTCATTTCTGGAATGAAAGAAGTGCTAAAGCACCACTAAAACACATACAGTATATGAGATCTGTCTGTTTGAACAATACAAAATGGTGCATGACTTAGTCATGAGTTGTCTTGGATACTACGCCAAAATAATACAACTATACAGGATCACGTTCATATGATGCAACTGTCTGTAGTAGTTTCTTGCTATACCATCATTGCCTGGAACTTATTAATGCTACAGTCCATGGGGCTACTTTGTTCATGAATTTCAAGAGTTTGAGAAAATTTTCTAAGTCGGGGGCTGTATTTTGATTGCTTAGCACAAATGATAGCAGAGGTAAAAACCCGAAATCGTACTAGTATTAGAAATGAACATTAAACTGTGAAAAAATAAAGAGAAGTCTCTTTAAAAGTTCCTGTATTTTCCCTTATTCAAGAGAAAGTCATGTAAGTATAGCTGAGAGTGAATGGGATTGCACGTAGCTCAATTTTGTTAGCACAGTAACATAAAAGGATTGTTTTCAACATGCCATTTGGAAAGGAAATTATGGCTTCTGCCTTCATATTCTCTCAAGAACCACTGCGCCAAAAGATAAAACCTTAGAAGGTCAGTTTGGTCCCATGAATAGATTTCCATCCCTAAGTGAATAAAGGACTTTAATAAATCAAGCTCTTAAGCAGAAATTTTGAAAAAAACATGAGACTTCCATTCATTTCTTAAAAACATTGGTCATTTTCTGGCTGCTTGATTTCTTGCATGCAAGACTGTACAGATACATATGCTATCTGGTAATGTCTTACAGTGCATTTACCTTTTATATTGTTCTCTAACAGGTGCTCATTCTATGGCCTACTTCCAAATCATAAGGTCAATGTTTAAATCATGGGGTAACAGCTTTTTTCTTTTTTTAATGAATGCAATTTATAGGCTTTAAAGTTAAGACATACTTCAGTATGCAGAGCTATTTGGTGTGGCCAGTAGCATTTTATGCATCCATCCACAAGAGCTGGAAATTGATTTTCTACTTGAACTCCAAAGGTTGCTCAGTAATTGCAAACTACTATAGAATGATAATTTCCATTATATTTCCAAGAATCTCAGTAAAGAAGAAATTTGGTTTTGACATCTTCTTGCCCCTCACTTTTCCTAAGCATTCTATTAACTTTCTATTGCGTTTTTAAAATTGTAAATAATATGCACATTAATTTAGAATTTTTGTGCATACACATACATATGCAACTGTGTGTGTAAGGGTAGAAATAAATGCCTCCAAAGATATGGTTTACCTGTTAATCTTCAATGAGTTACATATGGATCACAGAACTCGGTTCATAATTCTGTGTGAAACTTGTCTTGCTGTTTTGCATTCCCAGCAGTTAGCTGCCATTGTTAACGTTGTGTCAATTTGCATCTTCTTTTTTTCAGTTCTCTTCTCTTCTAAATTTGCTACAGTCAAAACAACATTAGATGAACTTTTTCTTATCTTCCTTGCAGCACCTTCAGACAAACATGGAGACTTCCTCACACTTACAAACAGAACTAGCACAACATAATCAAACCGTTTCTTCAGATGAGAAAGCAGCAGAGATTGTCATGGCAAATGTATTACTAAAGTATTTCAAAGGCATGGGGAGAGTGTGGTAAGTGATGCCAAGTCATTGTCTTTTAGCACAGAGAGAGTGCGCAGTCACCAAAGCAATCCTGAATGAAGGACTGTAAGCAACCAACTCATTGCAGCGGTTTTCTGCATAATGATTTTCACCTGCATTAATCTGTCTGGATACAGCCCTATACTGCCTGGGCTAGACTGCTTTCAGCTAGCTAGACTAGCTTAGTCTGAAATTATGAACCTATTATTAAAAATAAGGAAAAGATCATTAGTAAACACACTACACCATGTAATGATCATTTTGTCATTTAGATTACTCCAAGGTAAAATTTATACATTTTCTCTCCCCTCCTCTGCCCTTTTATCTAGTTATTCTAGCAAAATAACTTTCCTTAAAGTCTGAAATACACCTTAAGTTTTTATTTACAAAAGTAAAACAAATTAATTTCCATGCTCATGAAAATTACCTCATGACATAGGTTCACAGATAATAAAACTTTGTATTTAAGATTTGGTTTTGTATTTATCAGTATTTCCTTTTTTTTTTCCCCTCTTGCTTTTAATATAATTTTGTCATTGCTGCAAAATTGTTCAAAATACTGTTCTACATGCAGGCTTGTCTATTTAAAGCACTGATTCTGCAACTGAATTGCAAATAATTCAAGTAAGTACTGCCAAAGTCCTGGGCAATTTGTATGCAATGTAAATCAATACAATCACTTCCAAGAGTCTGTCATGGGAAAAAAGTAGAATTCTAGCAGCTATTCAGAAGCTTTTTTATCTATCCATCTACCTATCTATCTATATCTACATATTCATTTTAGTTTGCAGCAGTGCTAAGTTCCTATTTTAAATTCCAGTCCTAAAGGGATGACAACTCGGATACAAAAATTCCCTCCAGGCTGGTTTGACATACGGTTTCTGACAATATTGCAAGTGCAGCATGCTGGAAGAAAGAACAGTTAAAATAACTTCCAGGCTGAATCTTGCAGACACCTAATCCCATCTAGGACTCAAAGTCCCTGTTGGTATTGACTAAAGTCATTACTCTTGCACTGTTTGCATTGCAGTGGATGTCCCTGCTGAAGTCTCAGACCTAGGTCATGATTTCATCATGGGAAAAACAGTGGAAATCCAGTAGGACAAGAAGTGAGGAAGAGAAGTCTTCACATCCCTTGGGGTTTGCAGCTCAGCCCCTTGGAATTTGCCACTGTAAAGAACTGGAGACTTCTTCCCAAACACACACAAAGCTCCTTTTCTGCATGGAGGGTGGAGGACAGAGCAGGGAGAGAAAGGAAACAGTGGAAGGACCAGCAGCACAGCACAGAAAATTAGGAAGTGAGTCCTATGTGGTAGCTGTATCTTAGCAGGACTGATTTTCAAAAGTATGCTGGTGCTCATACACGCAAGCTGGGCTAGCACATGGCCAGCCTTGGGTACAGCCAGCCATGAATGCTATGTCATTGCTGAGACACCTCCTCTCTTTCCACCCACAGTGTTCTTACATTGCCCAAAGACTAAAAAGATCTCAGTTCTCAAGCAAGATACTTTCCTCTGCATAAATCTTGCATGTTTACGTTCCTCCACGTGGCTGGTCTTTGTAACCCCCTCTCTCTCTATTGCCTCAAACAAATTGTTTTAATTTTCCAGATGCTCCAAGACTATTTCTCACTGTTTTCAGATACGCATTTTCATGCTTTCTCCATGACCGCCATTCATTTTAGAAAGAGCTTCCTGTGATCATCAAAGTTACTTCTTTATTCCTCATAGTTATTTCCTTATTGTTCAAAGTTTCAAAGTCATGCCTGAAAATACTTGATATTGGCTAGATATCTTCTGACTCTATCATTGTAAAAGTTCACTCCTTCCTTGCACTCTTACACTTTGACTATATATTACAATATTATGAGACAGAGCTCTCTGGAACAGGAGCTCTCTGCTGTGTTGGCACAGCAGTTGGGATCTGCAGCCATCAGCAGGTGCTTGGATAATAGCATGAGGAAAAACATTATCTTCTGTGCTGAAGCATTGTGGTGGAGTTTCTAAGGCTTCTTGTGAATAATGTGAGATCCTCTAAGCCACCCCAGGCACAGAAATGTCACTGAAAAATTTACCTTAACTGCCAATCCTACTCAGAGTGAACATGCACTTTGTTCCCTGTAACTCACTGAGTTTAGCTTGGCCTGAATACATGACCTACTCTGTGTATTTAATACATCAGGAAAAGAGGCCTGGTTTAGCCAGATGAAACTATAGGAGATTGAAATGCAATAGATAAATCATCAGTAATTACAACTTCATATCTCATTTCCCCTAGAATAACAAATGACTCCTCAGTCTCATGTAGCCTCACAAGCCTCCAAGTTGACTCCTTAGGAGCCAAACCATGGCTTTTGTTTCCAGTACAATTATTAACTTGATCCTTTGTTTTATATTTGTTGTGCCTGGAACATAGCCAAAAATGGTTATTTTTCTAGTAATCATAATACTGTAGTCATCAGTATTTACTTTGTACATCACCTCAAAATCTCATTTAAATACTGAGTTCCCTTCACATTAAAAAAAAACAAGAAGATCACCTCTCTGCCCTAAACAACTTTCAAGGCCAGTGTCAGAAAGCAGACATCAGCTGCAGCAGGACAAAGCAAACAAGCAAACTTTAGGTGTAGCTCCCTTACCCACTCTTTTGGACAACATGTTTTATGAAGTTGATAAAGCTGCACAGAGAGTGATCTGTTCGTAAACCAAATAATGTACTCTTTGATATTTTACGCCCAAGCCCTTTTTTTTTTTTCCACTGAAACCAAAGGAAATAATTTTCCTTCCTCCCCAAAAAGTCTTTCACTTGATAACCAGTGGGAAAACTAGATAAAACTACAATTTAAAACTCTCTATTTTCCATATTTAATCAAAGAAAAAATAATGATGTTGTAGCTATGAGAAACCATTCTGCACAGCATAATTCTACGAAGATATTCTCCAAACATCAATAAAAAGTCTGAAACCACATGGGTCTGATTGCCATTTGCACAAACGCCACTAATCGCCACTTTGGAAGTATAAAGGAGCTTTGAAGTGGGTATAAATTCTTATTCTGCATTCTTATTAAGGCTCCTTTCATCTATCAGAAAGGTCTAAAAAAAGACAATGGTTATGTTTCTGCAAACTTCCATCTCAATGTAAAACACACTCAAACTCATATTAGCTGTTCATCTTAGTGTAAAATTTAGGGCGCTTGCAACTCAAGAAACTGCATCAAAGTAACTGTGACTTGCCTCCTCTGGCGTTTTACACTGAAGTATCTGCCTATAAAAAACAGTGAAAATCTGTTAACAGTAAAAATCTAGTTTTCACATAAGGATACAAAATCTTGGATCCTATTAATTCTATTAGACGTGAGTAGGGTTACAAGTTGTTATCCCTGGGTCTGTCAGTAGTGATCACTTCACTATACAATGGTAGGCTTTTTAATAGGAAGGGGCTCTGATAATTCTCCCTCATTTTAATCCCTCTGGCCCATTTCAAAAAAGCAGTTACATGTCTTAAAGAGGAACATTTGATTACATCTTTCTGAAGTGGTCCTGAATGAGAAATTTTAGCAAAGGGAATCTTGTTCTATAACATGTGTTGTTGATGAGGTGTATATGTGTATACATCTGTATCTATAGATATCAGGTACACACCTATATGTGACAATATACGTCCAAATGAGGTGTGGCATATGGGTGAATAAAAGCTGCCTGTCATTGGAAATGTTCTGGCAAGAATCACAGGGCTGTGACATGGCAGGCTGTGCTCCAACTCTTCTCTCTTCCATTTTCATGATGTCGTCTCCTCAGCCTATGTCCTGCTCTAACCACCCAGGAAAGTCCACAGGACACAAAGCCCAGCGCTGTTTCCAGATATCCATTACCACCCACAGGAACCTCTGCTAGTTGAACTGCAGCCTTCCACCTCTATTCAGAGACACTGCTAAAAGAAGAAAAGAATAAAAAAGGGGAAAATAATATTTTGTTTTCTTTTGTCCTGTTCTTCAGCAGTAAAACTTACTTGGAAAGAAATCTACAATGCGCTGGCATAAGACTCTACCAGAAGATCACAAAGCAAACCCCACCTACTCAAAATGCCCTGAGTTGCCTAGCATCACTTATCAAAAACATAGAATCAATCAATTCATTAAAATAAAAAACCTAAAAAAAACCCCCAAAATAACAACAAAGCCACAAAACAAACCCAAAAGAAACAAAGAGGTAAGTTTGAGCAGCAGACATACTTGAATGAATCCTGTCAGATGTTTCCAGTGGATAAGTTAGTCCACAGCTGCAGTGTTTGAAAGACAGCTCTGTCTTTGTACAGTTGCATGATGAATGGTTTTAACAAGCCCATTTCAGACAGTAGAGTGGGATGTTCATAAAGTCTAACTGTAGCCTGAGGAGAACGTCACTGGTCAACAGAGTCTAGGGAGAAACAAAACAAGTTACTCAGTTCAGAGCAATTCAGAGCATGATAGTTTCTGCCTTCTGGACTAGTCTGTCTGGCTGTGTTTCTCCATGTCCTTGGCTAAAGATGGAGCTTCCTTAGGCTATTATTAGCACTTGCTGATGACCCTTCCCTAAGTGTTCATTGATTACTGCGTTGAATGCCATCTACTCACAGCTGGCTACTTACTGCATCTGCCTAGCCTCTTGCTATTGCTTCTGTCTCTGCAATGGATGGGTTTGAATCCAAAGGGGTTTTTAAAACTGATTTTTAGCTGTTGCCAATACAAGAAGATTATCTAGGCACACAAATGGTACTCTCTGTGTATAGGAAAACTCTGATGTGAATATTCTATGAACTTGCTTGTCAAGGAAATTGGTTTTGCATGAATCTTAATTTTAAGTTACTAAAGGGATCACAAACATCATCTCAGTGATTGGTTTTGTATCATTTTTGCAGCTGTATTTCTAGTTATAGGTCCCTGGATAACAGTGAACAATTCATCTCCTTCCTAGGAACATACGCTCCTCAAATAATACTTGTAGATCGTTATTAAAGGCAGAGTAATTGTAATTTAACGAAGCAATACGTAGAAAGTTATTTTAATCTTTTCTCATAAATCATTTACCCTAGCCATTTAATCAATTAGGTATAACTCCACTGAAGACATGCTAATTTGAGAAAAAATTGCTGGTACAGAGACATTCAGTGCATCAAAGTGTCCTCTAGACATCTTCTTAGCAGAGGCAGATTGAAGACCAGAGCTCTCCTCCAAGCAAGAATGCTTCTCTGCACTACTTTCTAGAGAATTTGGTTGAATAGCTCATAGGTACATCACAGTGAAAGAAAATGAAGGGAACGGGAACAACACTGGGAAATTAGGAATTGCAGTCTTCCAATGCCAGCCATTAACACAGACTGTATATCCCAACAGTCCCTCACTAGCCATAAGCACTGTGACTTTCAATTCCTGACCCCGAATGAGTTAAATGAACTAAGACTGTATCTACGTGTTCTACTGATCAGCAAGAATATAATCTTATTCTTGGAAAATACTTTGTCAAGATACTGAACAAAATTAAATGACTATTTAAACTATTTGACCATCTTTTCTGAATTTTTACAGGCTATTCTTTATTCAGAGATTTATTAGCGCAACAAGACAACTCTCATCATGGTGAGGGTAAGTTGCTTTTAACAGCAGTGTCGAGCTTCTCAGGAGAGAAAACTTGTCCATAATTAGGGAAATAGAATTCTTTGCTGTCATAGCAGTCCTGGAACATCTCACATCTTCAGTTTAAACAAATGCACGCCACTTATGTCATAGAAAATTTATCTTTCAGTTTGATCCCTCTGGATGTTTGCCAGCATGGAACTTGAGGGCTTAAAAAGCGGATCTTCTAGTGGTGGCACCTGGTGTCTTTAAAACCATTGCCTGTCAAACCAGTACAAACAGATGTTCCTGTCTGATTGGCAGTGCTGTTGTAGCGAATTAAACTGTCTGTATCTGTCTTTATAGGAAAGAAAAATCTTTATCATTTTTCTGATCATTATTTTTCCAAGAATCATTAATCCGCTTGACAGTTTATGTAATACAGAGCAATACATGATCTCTTCTCCTCGGCCACCCATGTCTTACAATGTAGATAAATGTGCTGCAGATCACTTATATTAATTATCCAAGCTGCTTGTGAGAACAGACTTCAAAGGATACTCCAATCTCTCCATCATTCTCTCTCTCTTTTTTTTTTTTTCTTTTTTTTTTTTTAATATACGAGGTACGAATGGACTTTCTACAACTTGTTGGGTTGTCAGTCAAAGATCTTCTGAACTGTAAGCTCAAACAGTCAAGATGGCAAAATACATAAATTTCTACCTCTGGTTAATCAAAAGCAACTGTCCTCACAGAACTATTAGCTATAACCATGGTGACCCATGAACACAAAACCTCTGCACTTATAAATGTCTTAATTATTACAGTTATCTGTAACATCGACAGCAATCTGTCCTCCTGTATTTTGTTAGAAAAAAAAAAAAGACATTACAGTCATAAACTCCTGTTAGACAAACGTTACATTCCCCTGATCACACCAGTAACTCTTTCCTACCCTATGAATGAAGAGAATTGCTCAGGAGACTTTGAGGGCAGCCACAGCTTTAACACTACACTGTCTCTCCAAAGACAGCAGAACCAAACCTGTTCTGGCATTTTCTAGATGCACAACTGCATTTTTGTAGCACCATCGCTTAAGGATACAGATTCATCCTGGTAGCATCTTCTGAGATCCAACAGCTTCTACTAAAATATTTTGTATTAAATCCGAATTCATTTTGTGTGATAAAATTAATTCTAGAACGCCTAAAACAATGGCTGAAGCCATCTCAGAGCCATTAATTATTATCTCAGAGAACTCACAAAGGGAAAAGGCAGTGAGGTACTAGGAATGTGGAAGAAAGACTGAATATAATGCCGATTTTAAAATAAAGAAAAAAAAAAGAGAGACAATGAACTATACACTCATCATTTTAACTTAAATTTCCAACAAATTATGTAACAAATAAATAATTAGATACTGGTACACATCTACAAAGAGAGATGAAAAATGGTCATGATTGTCAAGAATACCTTGTATTAAATCAGTCTAATTGTCTTCTAGAAGCAAGAATACACAGATAGCAGAGATTCAAGTCTAGACAGGGGCTATCTGTTGTTGAAGGATTTTGACTCCGGGTAGCTCAAATGATCATTTCACAATCAAGTTACACACATATGATCTAGATTAAAATATCACAGTCTGAGGTTTTTTTAACTATATCTTGAAAATAGTTACCAGTAATCAAACGGAAGGATGTCTAGCATGAAGTTTCACCTGGTTCGGGGTTTGTTTTATGTTTTCCTTCATGACATAAATTACAGAATAGAGTTGATGTTTATAAAATTCACAAGAAATATGAAAGTGAGAGTGACTGCAAGTATACTGGAGGACAGGATAAGAATTTGAAGTGGTTTTAACAAATTTGACATATGAATTAGAAATAATAAACAAAATTAAAAGGGGAATAAGGACCAAGTTCTACACTTGTGCAGGAATAATCCACTTAAATACAGAATAGAGAACAACTGGTTAGGAAAGATATCTTCTGAGAAGGGTCTGAGGTTACAGTAGATGGCAGCTGGACATGAGTCAACAGTGCCACACTTGTGAAAAAAGCAGTATCTCCCCCAGGACATGCAGAAAGGACAACAATCCACATGATGTGAAGCAATCCTTTCATGCTGAAGCAGCTGCAATGCTGGGACCAGTTTTAGGCAAAACATTTCAGATTAAGAAAGTCCAAAGGAGGATGACAAGAATGATGGCAGGACAGGAAAACTGACCTAAATCAGGAAGAATGAAAAAAAATTAGGTTGTTTGGTCTAAAGAGGAGAAGATCAAGGAGGTACCTGATAACAAAGGATTGCTGTAAAATGGAGAAGGGGATAATATGTCTTTCATGCTAATGACAACAACAGATATGCGGTGAAATCGTATCAAGAAAAATTCAAGGGGAATTAAAAAGACATTTTTCCCTTAGTAAAGATAGTAAAGTACTGAAATAAACTGCATGGAGGAAGGGGAGAAGTTGATTAAGAATGAGCTAAATGAGTATATGTCAAAGTCCTCCATCTTTCTTAGAGAACACAGTGGACTACATCTTCCTCCCTCACCCCACCAAAAATACTTTCTACTTTCCTACTTATCTGCAGCACTTTCCCCTCCTTCTGTTACATTTCTTCCCATTATCATTACTCCAACCTTCCCACAAATCCATCCAAAAAAATTTTGTATTCACGATGATTATCACCTTTATGTAATCAGCAAAAATAATCTCAATTTTTCTGTAGCAATTTTGTTAACAGCAAAATTATTTAGAAAGCTTAACCAAGATCAGTTGCAAGACCAAATACCCTTTGTCATCCAGAGATATTAACTACGAGTAGAACTGAAAGACTGATACCTTGATGATATACAAATTGTTTCTGAAAGGATATCTTTATTTTCCATGTATTATCTAGGCCAGTGCCAATGAACCTTCCAACAAGGGCTGTTTGTGTGAGTCAGTACCAGACAAAGATACAGCAGCTGAGCCAGTGTGAGTTAAAAATCTCAGCTCCCAATATAACTGGCTGAGATCTCTGGCACAAGTCAGTGACCAACAACAGGGAGGCAGCTACAGTCATCAGAGATGCCCTAAGGTAACAGAGCCATTTGCACAGGGCTTGCAGTTATGTCAACGGAGCCACAGCAGACCTGCACCCCCAGCTGGCAGCCAAGGCTGATTGGTGTACTAGGGCACCCTAAAAACCACAGGGTGCTTGTATATGAACTGAGAGGCTTCTGGTACAATCTATGGTGGATGAAGGGGATGGGAGAGGGCAAAGCGCCTACTGAGAGTCATTTATTATCAGAAATTTGACTGTGGAGTAAACTATTCTGGAGGCATCTGTCCACTGCTCACAGAGAGAGCAGGGCTACAGAACTAGGTTAGACTGAAATAAATAGTTTTCAGGTACTTGAGAAAGGATGTAAGGTAAGAAGTGTTGATTTGGTAGAGTTGGGCAAGGTTTGAAAATAAAGATGGCAAGCTTGAACTTTACATGAAAAAGCAAGTCAACAAAGGGTTTTAAACCTCTGGCCTTTGGGCTAAAGGTTTTTGAACAAAATTTTGAAAAAATTATACCATTAAGAATCATCTCAGTCAGAATGAAATAACTATGAAGCAAAAGGAACCTAGACACTTCTGTTCCTGGATATTACAGAGGAAGAAAACATCTAAAAAAGAAGGCTGATACAAGAAATGCAAAATGTTTCTTGGTTTTAGTGTTTTCCTCCTCTCCATTCTTTCTTTTGTCTGAATATGGATTTGACTATTTTTTAATGTACTACAGAAATATTTTATGATAATAGCTAAATCCCATTAAATCAACCCTTAGGATGGGTTATCAATAACAGCATCAGCTTCTGCAAAGGTAATGACATGCTTGTTTTCTTTCAGAGATGTCATTCCAGCTTTGCAGTTAACTATCCTACTTTTGAGCACTGGTAAGATACTTACTGTTGCATCTTTAGGATTTGATAGTTTTTTTCTGATAGATGTTGATTTATTCTTTCAGCATCTCAATGTTATTAATTTAACTCAAAAAATACTATGCATGTGAATTAAAGTATCAATGCCTTACACTGCTGCATGGATAAACTAATACTTTCTAGCAAACCACTTTCTTGATGTAAATAGAGTAAATATAAATATCAGTTCCAACTTTCCTAATAATTTACAGAATATATTATGTGTTATGATTTACAGGAAGCAACTCTACAAGTTTTCACTATCTTATAACCATTTATAAGGAAACAATAAACCACCAAACAATAAACCACCAAATATAGTTCATATTGTCCAATAGAAATGCCAAGCTGTAAAAATATCTTCCTTAAATGAGAGTTTTAAAACCAGATCTCTCATTTGTGTAAGAGTTTGCGATTTGGAATTACAGACACAGTTTTGCTCTTTGGGCAGATCACTCCTTTCAATATCAGTTGTCTATTTTATTGGTGTAATCACACATCAATGCAGAAAGGCAATGATGCCACCAGTTACTTATGCCTATAAATACATCACTGTAATGGCTTTATAAAGGGCTAAGAATTGGTCTCTAAGGGAAGCTGCAGAGTATGTAGTCTAGCATGTAGAACGCAGGCATGAGTGGCATTAAGACATCTTACTTCAAGAAAATGTGACCCAAAAGCCTACCTGTCAGTGGTTGTATCACTTAAAACACACACAAAATTAAACTCCATTCTGAAGGCTGTCTTGAGATAGAATGACTGTGCATGTGCAGCATCACTCTTCATTCTTTACTCCACAAAATGGGGTGGCCACAGCAAATCTGCTTATTGTAGATAGTCCCCAGCCCTTACTAACTGCAAGACCATTCCTGACCTCTGTCTGGAAGATTCCTAGTAGGCACAGGCCCAGAGTAGCATGGGGTCCATGATAAATTGCACAAATTGACAGCCTTGGGATAGTGCTTGAACCAAGGCCTTCTTACTGGCAGTGGCACAGCGTGCCTATTGCAGTCTTTACCCCATCTTCTCTGGCACTAGACAGGACCAGACCTGGCCTCTGATTTCTGATCCCTAGACTGAATCTAGTTTAAAGAAGACATTCACTGAAACACAGAAAATGGCTAGAGGTGCCTTATGTACAGCCATATGTGGTCACATACACTCCAGAACATCAGAGTCCAGACACTACTACACTATCATCATTTCCTTTTACTTATCTGAAGAAAGTCCCTGAACACACAGGGCTCCTCTGAAAGCCCCAAATGTTTACCACTGACTGCAAAGGAAGGTTAGAATTGTATTACTGATCCTCTATGTCATCTCACTATGCAGTGCTTGAATTGGAGGCGCTTGAGAAAACACCTTAGGTCTTGCCTTAGACAAATTATAGATTAGTTATTTAACTGTTCTGAAGCAGTGGGGGAGAATTTGCTCTCAGTATAACTCTCTGGAGTCATGAGGCCATGGCAGCATTGTTTACTGCAGCTAAAAAATAATAGTGAAACGTTACCAAACTGTTACTTGCTGGTCAAATCATGTAGTCCTTCCACACTTCAATAGGCACAGTCTTAACTGTTTGGCAGATAAAGCTAACCTTAGAAAGGTGCTTAAACACCTCCTAAACAGGGATACTTTCTCAAGTAGATCACATTTCACAACTCTGATACCACACATACAGAATCATGATGCAGACATGCACCTACAGAAAAACTTTTAACTTTAAGATGGTTGAAGTGAAGTGAGATTAATGTTCCCCATCTGCATAAAGTCAAGCATCTTGACAAAGCTACTCATAAACATGCTGTTGAAAATCAGTGGCGGGGATGTACATTACACCTGGACTGAACTTCTGAGTGACCCAGTAGCCTACTGCCTGGGCCTACTATCCTGATAAGCCACACCAAGGACTTGAGGTGATCTGCAGTTCCCGGATCCGTCATCATGGATCTGGGACACAGAGCAAGGCCTGTATATGTTTCTCACCTCATAGGGTGCTAGAGGAAAGCCAGAGCAAGCACTAGGCCTGAGAAACTGGGAACGCTTCCCAGACACAGCCTCAGGAACTCAGTGTAGGTGGCTCATCCCATTTGAGCAGAAGACATCTGAGAAACTGAAACAATTGTCCCCTGGATGTCCTTCTGTTTGCAATAACTACAGAAGGAGACTGCAAAACATCAGACTACACAGCTTTTAAATTACTATGGTAGGATAAACCTATCCAGTTTTAAGGAACAAAATAAACAGTAAGTTTAATCCTACACTAAGGCCTTATTCTCCCTATTGTCTCTGTTCAAACTCCATCAGACATCCCTGGCAGATTTGTTATGAACTCAAAGGAATATGAAGAACAGAGATGCAACCTGTCCTTCTGAATCAGTGTGAAACCCCTATACAAATGCCATACTTCCAGTTTTCCCCTAAAATACCCTGACTTTGCTCAGCTGATTCCAATGGAGTTATACCTGATTTACTTCAGCACTTGAGAGACAAAGTGCCATTTCTGAGCACTTCAACAGTACAGGTTCAGTATTGCAAATGTCACACTTTCCCATCCAGTCTTATTTTATAGACTGCCGAATAATACATTTTATCACCCAGCTACTAGTAACCCACAAAGAATTGCCTGCTATCACTTTGTTTTAAAAATAGGAAAGAAATTATTTGAAATCTGGCCTTTCTTTGTATGTCTCCCCTTTAGTCAAAGCTTATATACAGCTGATATTAAAGCTCATCATGCTGTCCTTTGAGACTGCATAACTCGTGGGTATGTACAAAGGGAAAGTATTTCAGTATGAAAAATGAATGTAATATACTGTAGGAATCATTTCTGAATCTCAATTAACTTGGCTTCTGAAGAATTACAGAGTAAAAATTAAATATTATTTTATTTACCTGTTTATTGCCTACAGTTAGCATGTGCTGTTCCAAGATGCCCTGGAATTGCCATCAATAAGAAATGAAAAATCCATTTGTAAAAGGTTCTTTTAGGCAAAACTGTGTACACAGGGGTAGACTTTTTTTTTGCTGAAAAGATGGTCACACTTGCAAATTCATCTTTCAGCTTTCAGAATGATCAGTCAATCCATAAAAATATTTAGGATAAACTGATAACCTGACCATATCCATTCATATCCTCCTCATCCCTGACAGTGCTATAAGTCTAGTTCCCACTTCTTCAGACAGATTGTTCGTTAATCAGGGTGACTCATGATCATATTTGCAGAAATCACACAATTACTTAGGTGTAGATTTATTCAAGGAATGAACCTCTCATTAAAAATGCATAAGGCTCTAAAAATACAACAGACAACATCGCTAACAATTTTATGCATGATGTCAATTTGATATGGCACAAAACAGCCTTGTAAAGAAGATTCACTGCTGATTGGTCTTAGACACCTTTTTACCACCAGGTTTGCAAATAGGCCTGGATGCAGTACCAGCACACCTGACACAGTGCCAGCAGCTTTTTGTTTTCATTCTTTGCTTGATGAAGTTTAAACATGATAGTAATAACTCTAAAATGCAAAGTGATAAAAGCCACATGGAAACAATCTAAATAGTATGTACAACGTGCTAAAGAGATGTGAACTCACTCACTTGAGTACTCTACCAAACTTTTGAAATACTACTGGCAGTGGGAAGATCACATAATAAACAGCACATGTTCTGTTGTTGCTCCGTTTATGCATCCTCATGCTCACTGTTAAGTCTTTCAGTTCTTCAGTTGTCTCTGTGAATCCCTCTATGCCTTTTTATAAAGTTGAAGGTAGGGATCTTTCAGGCTCAATTTATCAGGTAGTAGAGTGTGAGGCATCATACCTTTCCTATGAATTTATAGCTGAGTGACTAATCACTTTTTGTTTTTCAATGACTGGTTCGAACTCCATCAAGATGGGTACATCAGTAAGTTATGACCGCTTGAAAGCTGGATACAAAACTTAAAAAATGAGTTGATGGTTTCAGCCCAGTTCTTAGTTCTCAGCAAAACTCATCACAATAGACATTAATAACTCAAAGATTAGACTAGGCTAATAAAATTATTTCCTTTTAGATTGTCTTCTTAAGATCACACATCAAAGACATACAACGCTAGTTGTATTGATGACAGAATAAATGGTTCAGGTTTCATGGAAGTCCTATGAAGATGTGGTCTTTCATCATCTTATAAACACCAGGGTTTTTCAGGAGCAATACTTTTCAAAGCTGAGAAGCTAAAGTAAATGTTGGTTTAATGTTTTTAATACTGATGTTATTTATCTGTCTGAAGGCAGAATTATGAGAAGATTTCCATGGCTATGCCAATAGTCAGATATTATTTCCTTGACTAACTAGTTATGTAATACACTGAATGTGTATACTGTGTGTGTTTAAAATCTACAGCATTGTATGTATTCTTAGGGGTGGCTAAACATTTGCTGTGCAGTATTCAATGCCTGTACAGTCCTTACCTGTCAAAAATATTTTATGTCAACTATCTTATGTTCAACTATAACTACTAACTAAGTTAACTAAAGTGTGTAACATATTGAATTTTGGATCACACCACAATTAGTAAATGGCACTTAGATTTAGAAGACATGGGTTGTACTCCTGACTTTGTTTTCAATTCTGTGATTTTGGACAATATTTCTTCATGTTTGGTCTTCATGAGGGACATAATTACAGATCTCTAACTACATATGTAGGCCTTCAGTTTAAGGCCTGCTTAAACTGAAGGGCATTGGGCTGAACTGGCTGCAAGTTCTTCTAAGTGTAGATGCTCTTTGCAGTGGAATCATGTTGCTCCAGAAACTTTCTCACTATATTCCATTAGAGCTAAAGTAGTCAGTAAGAAAAATAAAATGGCCTGGAGCATCAAGGAGAAATAGTGTTAGCAAAGGGGAGTGGTAAATATACAAGAACACCTACAAAGTTTAGATTTTTATCAGAAATTGCACCCTTAAAAGATGCAGGATTTCAGCTACTTTAATAATCTCATTGCATTTTCTAATATCTCTAGCTTTTTTAAATTTTTTTGCCAATATATTTCTCTTGAAATCTGTTTGGTTTTACAGACAAAGAATTAGTCTTCTATTTCTTTTTCTTACACATGAAAACTTACCTGATGTACTTTTTGTCCATCAAAGTGACTAATAATAGTCACTTTTTTTCTTCCTTCAGTCTCATTCACTAGATAAAATGTTTTGCAGAAAACTAGCATGAAATATAAAGAAGCACTAAGTTGTCCAAAGTGCAAATATTAATGGCTTATGCGCAAGAGTCCGACACCTGTTCCCATGTTTCCTACACATACTACTTATTTGAATATGGCTTCAGGAAATTAAGCTTTCTGAAGGTGATTGAAGTTTTGCTACTGAAGACAGGCAACAGCTGATAGCAACCAAGGTGACAGATCTTTTGCTTAGAGTGTAAGAGACAGCTTCCCAGCTAAAGGACATCAGTATCTGGTTCCAGAGTTAGCCTAGGATTCTCCCCAGCGCAGCACAATGCTTTAACTTCACCCTCTGCTGTGTACTTTCACACCAGAATATCTGAAGCAGCCATCACGGAGGTAGAAGGAATAATACTTAACAGTTTATGGAGAAGATTTTGATTCTCTCACTCACACACTCACACACTGTCAATCTACAGCCAGATACCTACTAATGAAGTTATTCACTAGGTATTTTTCACTCTAAGAGTACAGGACATTCATACTTCAAGAGATTAAAGCGTTGTGTTTGTTATCCCGCAGTTAACTGCAGTGGCTTTTTCAGATAGAACAGAATCAATCCTGATGTGACTTGGTTTCACAATGGGTAGAAAAGGCTCCCAAATTTCTAGTGAATGACTTGAAAATGCCTCACTGAGTATTTTCTCATTTTTCTATCTTAGGGCTAGTGAAGTAGGATGTTCTGGCCAGAAGGATGATGGCAAACACTTGTATCTTTGTGTTCCGGACCCTTAAAAACAGGTGTTCTAAAAAGAAGTATGCAGTTTATAATCCCAGAGATTATCAGAGTGATTGGAAGGCAACATATGTTGAGAAAAGTTGTAGCATGTATAACAACAGCTTCTGTTTTCTCTGGGAACAAAAAGAAGTGGACTTGTTTCTGAATTAAAGAATAAGATCAGAATGGGATTTTTGATAGCAAAATGAGAAAGAATGTTACCTAGTTTCCACATGAAAAAAAAAAAAAAAAAAAAAAAAAAAGAAAAAAAAAAAAAAAAAAAAAAAAAAC
>WHYT01017155.1:744370-757851 GCA_009806455.1 Tetrax tetrax
AACAGGTTGCCCAGAGAGGTGGTGGATGCCCCATCCCTGGAAACGTTCAAGGCCAGGCTGGATGAGGCTCTGAGCAACCTGATCTAGTCAGGGATGTCCCTGCTTCTTGCAGAGGGGTTGGACTAGATGACCTTTGAAGGTCCCTTCCAACTCTAGCCATTCTGTGATTCTATGATTCTATGAAATCATGTGAGCAATGACCTCACTGAAAATCACACTTTTTTGACAGTTGAATGTATTGCCTTTGAGCTTTCAGTTTTAAATAATCTGTCACTGCTCTGCCATGTTTTTCATCTTATAGGAGGGAGGGGGCAGATATTTCCAAAAAAGATATGGCTGCAGATGACTGAGGGACTGGAGGCGAGAGTCAGCCAAGCTCAGCTGAACTTGTGGAGAAGCAATCCCCTTGTAGGTATCACAGCACGACTGACAAACACCCCTGGTCTTATAGCTCAAATGCAGCTTCTCAGCATGCCTTTCTGCCCGTGCAGGCTAACGTACCAGACCAGATTTTTTCAGACCAGAAGCCCATAGCTCACCCAACAGCTATTTTAGAATTCTCTGCATGGGGTGGAGCTGGAGCGTTGAAGCAATGAGTTAATCATTGAAGGGGAAAAAAAGTAAGGGAAGCTTTTATTCAGAGAATTTTAGGCTGAACAATAAATGTTTTTCTAAAAGTATTTCTGAATACCTTAGAATGACCACCTTATACGGTTTTCATTTTGTATGCTGTGCCACTATGATTAGATATAACTTCATTGAATTCAGTGAAAATCAAACCAGAAATTTATCTCATTGTAACAGATCTTGTGATTCTCATAGGAAATCACCCAACATTTTCAGCAGATTTGATGTCTGAAGTTTTTTTTGTCATTCTATACAGGATGACCTTGGCTACCAGATAACACAGGGCCTTGTCTACTTAACAGAGCTGACAGAAGGCACATAAAGACAGTGGAATATATGTAACACATATTAACTAAATCACACATGGCACATCTTTAAGAAAGAACACTTGTGTTCTGTAATCTTTCATAATGACTGATGGGTTTCATTTTTTCTATGGGTTCAGCAAAACTGGCATACAAAGCCTCTGGCTCTGTGAAGTATTTAAATCTAAACTAAATTTCCCTGATGCACTGAGATTACAAGCCAGGAAAAAAAAAACGGAGAAAACAGGCAACTAACATAATGGAAAAGTAAAACCTAGACCTACAAGGAAAATGTATTTGAGAGAAACCATCTAGAAAGATGGTGGAGTTCTTGTACTAGCAGAAGACATTTGTCTGTACCACCAATGCTGGCCCTGCAAGGGCACATATCGTTTGCAGTTCCACCAGAACAGGCCCAAGAGTACACAACTGGATAAATGTGACCTATACATATAAGAAAATTATTCAACAAGAGGAGAAACAATCTACTTTGTGAAAGGAAGGGTGAAAGCATTTCTCTTCCCATTACACTTCTTCACATTGTTTGTCCTGTAAGATTATTAACGAAGTGTACTTGAGTATCCCATGGACTACATTTATGAAGGGAAAAGAAGTCTTTCAGATGTCATTCCAGATACAGGGGAAAAACAGTACAGCAGGCAGTATGTGACCTGCTTTCTGAGTGCAGAACAGGGGATAATAACTCAGACACACGACAGTCTTTACTGCCCACATTGTTATAGCTGAAGAAATTATTTCTGATCATTGAACCTTTGGTACACTTCTTTGAGCCCAGTGAGATCCAAGGGAGTCCCAGTATGATCTTTTATAATCTCACAGGCTAAGTTATAAGCTCCAGAGGTGCTGATGGAATTATCTGACAGAGCTGCAGAAGCTTTATTTCAGAGAAGACTGGATAATGTAACCAACTGTTTTCCTATGCTCTGTTTTCCAGATGGAAAGATTTTCAAGTTTCAGACAAAAAGGGAAATAAAGTGTTTATTATGTCCGAAAGAGAAAATCCCTTTTCTATCAGATGTTCTTTATACTTGTATGTATGTATTACCCCCAAATTAAAGGGAGAAAATACAGATTTTTTTTTTAAGAGGCAGTATAACCAATATTATTTTTTTTCCCTTCACTAGGACTTATTGTCAATACAGAGGGGAACTTGAGGTAGGTACAAAAGCCCAGTTAATGTTAACAATGGATTTAAACTGAAGCTACTACAGCCATTGGTAACACAGCAGAGTATCACCACACACTAGATGTTTTTATGGGATGTAACTCCACTGATTCCAGTGACTCCAGTGAAAGAGCTATCACATTTTGTGATAGCTCGTCTTTGTACATAGAGTATTTTATGAATTCTAGCTCTGATTCCATGAAGGCTGACGCATACACAAAAATTAAATAGATGAACAAATATTTGTGGGAGTAAAGCCTAAGATGTAGCCTACATGAAGCTTAACATAACATTGTTATGAGACCTCTAATTTGCACGCAAAATGACATTGCAGTCAGTATCTTTAAAAAGGCGGTTTCAAACAACCTAGTGGTTACAGCCCTCTTGTAGAGTGAAATAGGACATTTTCCATGAAGAGGGAATGTTTCAAAAAAACATTTTTTAAAATTCTGTTCCTATGCAAACCACACCTTGTAGCATGCTTAGCTATCCACATTCAAACATGGAGTGTTTTTCCAGCTTGATCTTCAAGACTGGTATAGTTACAGGTTTAACTTCCACTCTTAGACCGATACAAATTGCTTTATCATTACTATTTTATTTTTACAGTCATTCCAACCTAAAATTTCCTCCCAGCAGTGTGGCTTTTTATTAGCCTTTTGAAAACATCAGGTCAGAAAATTCAAACTATAAAGTAGCCATTACTTGGTTATTGATGCTAACCCTTTGATAAGTCTGGGGAAGTCAAGTACATTATGTCTGGGCCTTTGAACATTTTTTCCTTTTCATTTCAGCAAGCAATAACATCAGAGACATCAAGCTAATCCTTTCAGTTTCTAATCAGTATTGCGGACACATTTATTTCAGCAACTGAGCCTCTCTGCAGCTATTGAGCATTTCAAGTTGAAACGTTAATGATTATAAAAATGTCACTGAGATGACATAGTACCCCTTTCTGCTGCCTACAGTTTAGCAGGAAAACAAAGTTACTGGAAGTAGCCCTTGTTCATCCTGGTGAAGTACAACATTACTGTGACAATTTTACATGCATAAATTGACTTTTTATTGAAGACACTGTCTTAAAATACTACTAGTCATAGTCAGCATAGATCTGTCTGTTCTTGTCAGTGCCATCTTTCCTCATCCTCACCCAGAAAGTGGAAGATGGCCTTTCTGGTTTTGGAGGATCTCATGTCACCTATTTCCTTCCAGGGTGAGCTTCCCTGATGCAAGCGAGAATGTCAGACCTCAAGACTAGACTTTCCCTATGGTGTTATTTTTACCTCCTCTAGAAGTTATCTTTGCTGTCCACCAGATATATCTAACAGAGGAGGCAGAGAAAGTGAAAAGAACAGTTATTTCTGACTGAACTTGTTGAAATTCAGTATTTACTCTTAAATGATTGAGCTTCACTCTGCTTTCTGTGCCTCCTCTCTGGTGACAGAACATCATGAATAACAGTGAAGAGGTTGCTTCAAATTGCTCTGAGTTTCATGGAGCTAGTGAACCCACTCCCACGAAAAAAAAAAACCAAAACCTTCCCTTGGTAAAAGCCAGGATGTTCATACAAGTCCCTGATTCCCAGAGCACAGACTCCAAAGAGAATACTAAATCTTGTGATGATTAAAAAAAATGCCAATAATACATAAAAATCATAAGACTTGACAATACTAGAAACTTTAAATTTGTGGTTCATTAGAGAAGTGCACTAAAGAGCTTAAAAGTTTTTCTTCCTTTAGAAGAGAATAAAACCTTTCTTTTCTACTACAAGACAACCTAATGTAGGGTGAAGGGAAAGACAGCTACTGATGCTTGAGATACTTAAATAAGGCAGAGCAATTATTCAATGTCCCTTCTCTTAAAAGCACAATCACTGCTAGAAAGGAAATCAAAATAATCATTGGTCAAGATTTCCAAAATCTTTAACCAACCTTAGCACATTACTGTATTCAAACATTGGTCCAATCTTTTTTGTTTACTTGCTCTTTTTTTTATATTAACTCCAGACTATTTCAGCACCAGTGGAATTTTTTATCAACTTATCTGAAAGCACATATCCAAAACAAATGGTTTTTCTAAGTTAATGCAGAGTTATGGAAACGTAGATCCCCAAAACCATTATAAAATTCAGCACTGCAATCTGTGCTGCTAAAACTATTTTTTAAAAAGTTTTATTAAACACCTCTGCAGCCAAAAGCAGCAGCAAAACTATTCTTTACAATTCTAACGCAAATTAATTTAGGTAACCTCTGTAAAGACTTGTTAAGTTGATTTATACCTATCCTGAGCTCTGATAAGCAAAACCAATATTCCTTCATCACACTTTTATATTAAAAAAAAATTGCCATGCACCAGTATATGGTCTAAGAGAATGTCCAGCAAAAAGTTGAAAAAAATAGTGAGGGTTATCTGCCCTCTGTTATCACAGCTCATTTTGCTATGTCAAGAGTGGTTAAACACATAAACAAAACCTCAGGCTTCAGAGTTTAGAAACTTTTGAAGTTTCTGACAGCTTTAATTCAGACACACTAAATAACCAAGTCCTCTTCATATCATTCACTATATTATATTTCCTGAAAAGTGGGGTTGGTACTCATTAACTCTGGAAATGCAAGTCAGATACAATTCCATTAAAATCAACGGGCATTGGTGCTTTATTCCCTCCTACTCTACACTATATACACTGTACAGGAGAAACCATCTTCATTTGTGCCTTTTCTCTTTCTAGAGGGGTGATGTGTTTATTTAGTCACCAAACTTGGATTTTCCCATCATTTTTGTAAAAAGACTTCAGGTTTCTCAACAGAATACTCGTTTTTATTTCCCAGCCTTTCTTGCAGCCTTCATTGCAAAGGAATATGGGTGCACAGATCTGAGAATCATATTGATTCTGCCTGGTGACATTTGCCATTGGCAAAAGTCTGCTGTGGATCTAATCACAAATTCTCCTTTTCTAAGCAGAGGCAGGGCTGGATTCCAAAACATCCCTGGCGAAACACAAGGCACGCAGACTGGATCTTTCTGGATTCATGCTTGGAGCTGTCACTTTTCTAACTTAAAGACAGACCTTGTATTTTTCCTGAGATGGCTACTCTTGGATAGCTTATTATACCAGTATCTTTTTCCTATGTTCTTGAAACAGTATACATCTATTAGGTAAATATATATATATATAGTGACCAACTTTGCCCCCAAACCATTTTAAGGATATTAAACACAGCCTTTCATTGTTCCAGTTTATTAATTCCAGCCTTTTAGAGCCTTAGCTTTTTTGCTTGTTTGTTTGTTTGTTTTATAAATATGGAATTCCAGTTCAGTTTTATTTGGTTTATTCTTTTTTAAATAAGGAAAAACTTCTTCAACGATCTCTATCGACTGAAGTTTCCAAAATAATGTTTACTTTCTCATCTTTGCAGTGAAGTTAAAAGTCAGTACTAACACAAGCGATAGTTTGCCAATAAATGCAAACTACTTTGGCCTTTCCTGGTCCTTCTAAGACAGCTGACTCCTAGAATAAATGACAGGAGCATTTTCAAAGCTGCTAAATTATTCTGATCCTACTGAAGCAGATACTATCTGGCATGAAGGGTCCTAGAACTGGTGAATCTGAACAGACAGGAATAACTGAGTGAGCAGAATTCACTGTTAAAACTGTAATAAAGAGCTTAAGATAAAAGGAGAGATTTATATTGAAATAGAAGCTTACAGCAGCAGATTGGTCTAATTTACTCTGCCATGTAGTAAGCAAAAAGGCAAGTAAAAGGTGGGTAGACAGATTTGACTTGTAGATCAATATTCTGTTCATCTCTGGCCACAGAACAATTCATCTCTGCAGTGCAGGGCAAAAGTAAAGGGGAATTTAATGTCAAATCAGTTAACCACAATCTAAAATTGAAAAAGCATGCAGTATTGATAATGATGGTTAGCACAAGTTCCTCCTACTAAGTGGTATCATCCAGTGCACTCATTGCAATGTATTAATTACACAGTGCAGTCAGCTTGATCTCCTAGGCTAGCACTATAGCAATCAACTGCAGCAGTGTCTCCACCATTCTGTTTAGAGCTACATTTTCTTAGCTGAGTCTGAACTTCTTAGAGAAAAAATTAATTTCGGCTATCTACTATAAGCTGTCTTTATCTACACAACTCACTTTCTGGAGGGAACACAACTGTTCAGGAAATAAATGTAGACACAATACCATCATTATGTTAACGTACTTGGAAATTCCATTTGAAACCATCTTTATTTCTCGTGTCTCCAGACAACAATCAGTAGACTTTAAAACATATATGCATTCAGTGTTTTGGTTTTTTTTAAAAAAAAAGTGTGCAGGGATTGATAGCAAAGGGGAGGATAGTAAAAAGGAGAAAAGGGAAGGAGAGACATAATTAAGAACAGGGTATTTTTTCAGGAACAGATATGGACACAGCATGCTTATTAAATTGATAACAGCAACTATTTAAAAACACTATACAATGGTACTAAAAGAATAACTGTTTGAAATTACAGGAATGTTCCAATAGATTAACATTATTCTTACTTCCGAGTATGCCCTCAAGTAGTTGAAAACTAATCCCTCATTTAACGAAACTCAGACCTCTCCAGTTCTCTCCTGATCCTTTGTGGTTTTACAATGAGTTGCTCACCTGAGTAGTTCAAACATTTTTTTTTGTTCAATATCAGAGCACAAAACCAAGACTTTTCAGTATTCATCATGAAATGGGGGAGAAAACAGATACATTGACTACCTTGTGCTGGGATTCATCTCACTTAATTTCAGGCAGTTACCTGATCAAGAAGTATCACTGAGGTTCCAATACCACCATGGGACACAAGGTTGCCTCCCCATACAGCCATAAATCAGACCTCATGGCATCCGTTTAGTGCAAGGGAGACCCTCACTAGAGCCACATCCACTTGGATGAATTTGGAATAAAACAGCACTGCATCACAGCCTAAGCCAGCCTCCAAACCTAAGCCAGGGGAACATCAAGACTCATGAGGTGAGTCACCTCAGTAGATGTCTGCTGTGAAGCTAGTTCCTCAAGGCTCTCCCTGTAAGCACACAGAAATGGGCATTTTCTAGGGTGCAGTTCATCTGATCTATTTCATCTGTCTACTTTAGGATGAGACAACCTAAATCTCAGAAGCTCTTATTTCTCTCCACTGACTACAAAAGGAGATTCAACAACCAACTTAGGTGTAAACAACAACTGTATAAGAAATGTGTTTGGTCAGATAAATGCACTGCCTCCTCCTTTCATTGACTCTCCATGTCTTATTCTGAAGCAGCTTCTCAAGAAAAGAGGGTTTTTTTCTATCATGTCCTTTTTATTAAAGAATCAGTTATTTAAATGCTACCTCTGTCATTACTGATCCTTAATACTTCTTGAAATGAACAGGACTGAAAAAAAAAAATATTTCAGACTGGCTAGGAATTAAGGAAGACTTTTGCATCAGTTAAATGTATTTCATGTTTCGAAACTGCTTCAGATGCAGCAGTCTTTAGAGATTAAGGAAAAGTTCTTAACTCACCACTAACTTATTGTTTACATCTATAATCCACTTAAAGGAAGAAGCATGAAATGGAGCTGCTGATACTTGAAAGTTGCAGTGGAAGACCAGTGGAAAGGAAAAAAAGAAAACAGACAATGTAAGTACATAAATGGGCAGTACTGTCAATTAGAAATCATTTTTTAATGGTCAATTATTTCAATGTAAATAAAATAGTCACAAGACACAGGCTTACTGCTGCAGTTATTAAAGGGGATATGTACACACATGTAGCTTCATCTCTACCTGAGAAAAAGAATTGTTGAATCTTTATCATAGAATAGTTTGGGTTGGAAGAGACCTTTAAAGGTCATCTAGTCAAATCCACCTGCAAGGAGCAGGGACATCTCCAACCAGATCAGGTTGCTCAGAGCCCCGTCCAACCTGGCCTTGAATGTCTCCAGGGATGGGGCATCTACCACCTCTCTGGGTAACCCATTCCAGTGTTCCACTACCCTCAGGGTAAAAAATTTCTTCCTTCTATCTAGTCTAAATATACCGTCTTTCAGTTTAAAATAATTACCCATTGTCCTATCACAACAAGCCCTGCTAAAGAGTTTATCCCCATCTTTCCTATAAGCCCCCTTTAGATACCAGAAGGCTGCCATAAGGTCTCCCCAGAGCCTCCTCTTCTCCAGGCTGAACAACCCCAACTCTCTCAGCCTGTCCTCATAGAAGAGGTGCTCCAGCCTCTTCATGGCCCTTCTCTGGACCTGCTCCAACATGTCCATGTCCTTCTTATGTGGGGGTCCAGAGATGGACCCTCCCATCATGATCTGCCATTATTGAGTTGACAGAGTTATTTAATTTCAAGATACTTACACAATTTTGGCAAAAGTCTTCTGCAGTAGAAATCAGGGAAGGACTATTTAACTAAGGCCCCTGGCCCAAATGCAGGTAAATCCCCAAATCAGTAATTTCTAAACTGAAGCGTATTGATTAGCCAAAAATAAAGTTAATTACTCTAGAATGAATTACTACTGACATGAAATTAATGCTACTGAGTACCTGCAAGACAGAAATATCCTTCAGTACATCTTGCTAGCACAGTGAAAACACAAGCCTATTCCTACTTCGGTGACAATTGCAGCTTTGCCCTGCAGGGCATCTTTTTTTCCCCACTTGCCTCAAATGTCAAAGGAAGTGCCAAATGAACAGATACCTCCTCTGAAGTGCCTGAGCAAACGTTCTGGAGTCAAACAGTGGAAGAACTAATACAAGGGACACAAAAATGCATTAGACAAGTAATCAGGTTACTCAGCCAGCTCTCAGTAGAGAGCAATGCCAAACAAACTGTTATACACCAACCCTTGGTGGATAGTCAGTGGCAATTAGCTCATCAGGGGTTACAGGCAGCATAGTCTTCAAAGCAGCTACACCCATACCCCTGCCAAAGGGAGTTTTGAATCAGATATACACAGGGATGATCTGGCCAAGAAGAAACGGCCAAAGCAAATTGTTCAAATTAAAACCCATCTCCAGCATTTCATTTTTAGACTAGATCTCATTGTTTTTATTACTTCCGAGTTTTTTCCTCTGGTGTCGCAGTGTGAGCTGGAGACATCAGAAAATTATTCAAATATTCAATAAAACTAAATGATGGACAGTAGATTTCTATCCTCCCAACTGTGTAGCAAACTAATAAAACATTTGGGGTTAGATTCTTGGCTGCTGTAAATCTGAATAGCTCTACTTAATCCCATAGAGATGCACCCACTTACATCTGACCTCCTTCAGTGATGAGAGTTTGCCTACATATTTCTCAGGTCAGAAGCACTTGCCTGTATTTTCTTGGTTTCTGCCTTTTAATGGCTGCACTTTGCCCTTTTAACCAGAGGGAGTTAGCAAGTGAGCTCAGAGCAATATATTATTTTTGAACATGAATCATGTTTATCAATCCAGCAACACTTCCTTCTACACTAATGAGCCGTTAAAATCTGTGTTAGACGATCATAATCTTTCAAGAGGCTAACATGTAGCTCATCCAATTCTAACACTTCCATGACAGAAGTGGGAATTTGGGAACAGAGCACATTTTATTAAAAAGAAAAGAAAACACACATACAAAGAGAAACGTGTTGTCAAGACTTGGGAGTGCCTGTGTTGTTATTTCAGATATTTATACTGGAATAAAAGCTTTCACTCTGACCCTGTTCTTTCCACTGTTTTGCCCTGCAATTACATCATTCTTTCGACATTATTACAGTCTTAAAAATCTACAGTATCATAAGGTCAAAGATGGGGCAGAGAAGGAAATATTAATAGCAGTGACCCATCACAATAGCAGGTTGTAAGAGGCATCTGCTGTGTATCTGCCAGGCAATGGGCATGGACAGAGGGAGGCCCACTTTGGCAGAACTGCAAGCACCCTCAGCAATTACAGCAGTGTACACTGAGAAAATTGTATCCTCTGCAGAGATTAAGGTAGTATGCACCCTTGTTTTCAGCTAAGGAAAGAGTTTTGGTCTCCTACTCTCAATTTGTGTTGATGCCTGCTTGTGCCCTTGGTGACCTCAGCAGGCATATTTATCAACAGCTAGTGAAAAAATAGTCTCCAGGTCACAGCATCCCACATCAAGTCACGTACACTGAAACCTCCTTTCTCAATTGCAGTAATTGCTGGTTCAGCTACATCTCATCCTTTGAGACAAACCTTTACATTCTAGCCCATCTGTGAGACTGACTGGAATTATTCACAATATACAAAAGGGTTCAGGATACCCAGCCATGCAGCACGTACTGCAAGAAAACTGAAAATCAAAGAGGCCTCCTAACCGCTCCACTCCCTACAGTAACCTGTCAGCACCTCTACTCTGCAGCAAGTGACAGCAGCAGGAAGTAATGGGATGCTGTCTGCTCCACGCGCTGCTGGGACCCAGTAAAACAGTACTTCTTTTGTGGTACCAGAAAAGCTACCTAGACCACTGAAATGAATTCTTTAAAAGGCAGAACATCTGTATATTTCCTGCTCCTGATACTCTCGCTTGGCTGTATCACTGTAGCAAAGCAACAAAACACATACTGAATAGCAAAGTTGACTGTGGCTATTACGGAGATTATTTTAATATATTATACATGATATTCTCTCATAAACGTTCTGCTCACAAATTACTCTTTAGCAGATCATGGTTTCCACAGTGGTCTAGGCATTATTAAGAGTGGTTTGTAAAATCACATCCAATAATCTACTCTGAATAGCAAATTACGAATGTTCAAAACAGGAATGGTTTTGACTGGACAGTGAGTACACCTTCTCAGTTGCCAAACTACATGACTGCAACTCATTGGAGGCACTCATCAGAAGCAAAGGGTTGTATAACTTCTCAAAACTCTCTGTAATTTTATGGCATGGCTCACTTCATGCAGAAGCAAAATAAACCCCTTTTCGTTATATTATACAGACAAAAAAACATCACTTCAAAAGCCCCTGCCTGCACTTTCCATATAGGCATGGCACTGAACAGTGACGTAGAAAGAAGCATCTGACCTGCTGCTGTCTCTCAGTTCCTGTGAGTAAGGAAAAGCAAAATACAAGAACAGTAATTAGATCAAAAGTCCCAGAAACTCATGAAGAAGAAAGGATGAGAAGATTTATCTCAGAGAAAGAGAGAAACAAGATGGGGTTATAATAAAACCTATAAAATTAAAATGGGATAAAAGAGGATGGATTATGCTTTTTGTTCTGGAGAACAGTGTCATCAAATCCGTGGAGACCACATCATTCCTCACCGTGCAGTGAGGACACCTGAGAGAACAGACCAGGGCTTCAGAGGCCTCTTTTGGTCTGTGTACAGAACACAGCAACAGCACACTGCTCTTTGCCTCTACCTCAAAGTAAGGCCGTCCGCCACAAGCCACTGTTTCTGGAAACATCCTAGCAAAGGGACATTAAATGAATACACGTGCATATTGAGAACTGGTTCTTTACAGCAGTTGCCCAGTTGCTGTGGCTACATTACATTGCTGCTAAACAGCTCTAGTGAATCTTTGCCAGCTGCCCAAAACAATGAAAAGAATTTGGAAAAAGCACCAACAAAATAAAATAAAATAAACCCTCAACACCGAGCAGGTGCTAGAGCATTTTTTTATCTTTTATAAGAGACAAACAAGACTACTTTGCAAGCAGAAACACCTTTTGCTTCTTGGTTTCTGCAGAAATATTTTCCACAAAGCAAGCAGGAATTTCAGCCATTTCTTGTCAGTAAGTGAAGCTGACTGAATCATTCAAAAACCATCTGTTTTAAAAGCATCCTACATCATATTGTACACTTCAGTGAAAAAAAGTGTTAGTTCAGTTCAGTTACAGCTGGTTGTCTAAGACATTACAAAGCTAAGGAAAAACCTATGAGGGGAGAAAACTGGCTGTGGTTTAATACTGTAGCTATTTTTGTCAAACCAACTGTCCACTTTGTTTGACACGTACTCTACAAGATATTGAGGTACAGCCTTCCCAGTATTTAGAAGATTAGTTTAGTTTTGATATATATCAAAGGATTATTTAAGTGTATTTCACTGTAGCTGGCATTACTGTTGAAAGATTTTACCTTCAGTGCATCCATGTGACTGCAACAATGATAAATCATTTCACTACCTGCTCCTCATTAAGCAATGGTTCAAATGCTATTCTTGCTCCTAGATTTCAAACACTACCAAAAATTTAGGAAAAGAATGACAAAAAGACATGAAAAATTGAAGGGGGAGGAAAACAACCTAGGTGTAATCTGTCTAGAATAAAGACAGATGTGGCAAGCTAGTAACAGTTTACAATGCAAATAAAAAAATGGGTGGCATAAAGAATAGTATCAACTGTTTGTCAAGTGTAAATCTATATGCACTATGTTCAGATTGTAGTTAATGCAGTTTAGGATTAACTATTAAGAATACACTTGTAACTACAAGAGTAGCTTTTACTGACATATAAGCATCAAGAGATCCTCTTTCCCTCCCACAAAGAAAGAAATCCTGACCCTCATATTACATCCGACATGGTTTAGAAGGCCTAAAGCAGTTTTTCTGTGACACCAGCAAACAGAATAAAGGATTCTCACAGCTACTTCGAGCCCAGAAATCTCCATACACTCACCCATGTCACCTATTGGGACAGTTGCAGAAGAGGCTGGGTCTGTGTCTGTTGTACTGGCACAATACAGAAAATACTCTAATTTACAAAAAGTCATTATATGTTTATCAGAAGCATGTGACAAGCAGACTTCAGAGGCATGCAATAAATGAGCAGTCATTACATGTGAAAGGAGTTAAAACCAGAACAAACTATATGACCACTTAATCCAACCTCCTGTATAACACTTCCTAGAATTTTTCTTCCAATTATTTACCTGAAAGAAACACATCCACCAAGAAAGTGTCCAGACCCTTAATATCCAAAAAGATGAAGAACCCACCACTGCTCATGGCAGTTTGCCCCAGCCACTCACCACTTTCTTGGTCAAAAACACACACCATTAAATGAAGTTGGCTTTATCTCACAGTGTCTGGTTCTTGTCTCTTCTCTGAATCACTGATATTGATCCTCCTCTGAAGGTGTCTCTTTGTCACTGTTTGTTTTGAAACAATGAGTAACATCCTGTCAAGTCAGCCAAGTTTTTAAGCACCATCACTCACCTGATCACTATCAGAGCCAGGCCATGAGACAAATGTGGCAAGACGGCTAAGTGGAAGTATGTCGTTTTGTGAACTTTTTGTGCTTTTCACAGAAAAGATATCAACAAGGAACCTAAAGAGACAACAGCAACTGTACTGGACTGCAGAGGTGCATTAAAAGTACTAGACAGAGTCTGAAACCATCTGC
>WHYT01017156.1:0-24366 GCA_009806455.1 Tetrax tetrax
AAAAAAAAAAAAAAAAAAAAAAGAACGAAAGAAAAGAAATAGTTTCCTAATAGTTTCCTACCAGGTTTCTGACTCAGACAATCCAAATAATGGGTCAGATCAGTGCTAGAAAACAAGAGGTGAGGCAGAACTTTGAATTACTTGAAATATTTTGGAATAATGGAAGGATGAAGTTGGATGAAGTTGTTTACTTAGCAAGAACTGTTAGTATTCTTCAGGCTTTTCTTTTTTTTTTTCTCTCAGAGAGACCTTATTAAAAGCATCAGTTTAACAAATTATGGAGAATTTATAGCTTTATGAAACTAAATTATCTTGAATCAAATATCCGGTTAGTGTTAAACACAAGAACAATACAGTATTCAAAATAAATTATCCATTTATTTCCAGATGGTTTTTGTTTCACCAAGATCAAGCCAGAACCAGGACATGAAGATAGATTGTTCACCCTTTTGAAACCTGTTCTTCAGTACTTATTTAAGTATTAGACTGGAAAGAGGAAGGGGAATGGAAAACAGTAGAAGAAATAACTACTTTTCTTATAGCTTTCTTATACATTTATCTATTTTTTTTCTAAATTAGCATACAAATTAGAAAAAAAAGTGTTACCTATTGAAAAAAAAAAAATCTTGAGGAAGGTAAATTCAGATTACCTGCAAAATATTACTGAAGAAATTTTATTTTGTTTCAGAAAAGAAACAGAACCGAGATGACATACTACTTGAGTAATTACAATGAAAAGTCATTCCGAACACTTTTTTTTTGGAAAAGGACCAGTGGAGGGGAGAGAGACTGTGAACAAACATGCAATTATATTTCTGCTGTAACACAATATTTGTACTGAAAGATCAGAGAATAGGGTTTATACTTCCCCTAGACGTGTACCATAGCCATTAGAAGTGCTGAAAAACCTAAATAAACACTTCAGGACTGGAAAAATATAGCAGCCTCTAACACAGTTAGCAATCAATTAGGACACAAAAGAATGTTCTGTTTACTATTCAATAAGATAAGTAGTAAAAGATTAAAATTTAGAACAAAAAACAGAAGTAAAATTTCAGCATAGTTCAAAAATTTTCTTTGGAAGTTTTGTTTCAAGGTGTTTGCTTCAAGTTCTCAAGAACATAAAATGAAAAGGATATTAGCCAATATACAAGCCCAGTCAGAAACACTCCATAGAAATACCAACAAGCCACCTAAGAAGGCTGAGAGAAGTATTGTTAGCTTACCCTTAATTTATCTTAGTCTTTATGGAGTACTAAATTCAGCTTTGGGGCTCCCAGCATAAGGACATGGACCTGTTGGAGCAAGTCCAGAGGAGGGTCACATGCATGATCAGAAGACTGGAGCATCTTTCTTATGAAGAGAGACTGAGAGAGTTGGTGTTGTTCAGCCTGGAGAAGAGAAGGCTCTGGGGAGACCTTATAACAGCCTTCCAATACCTAAAGGGGGCCTACAGGAAAACTGGGGAGGGACTTTTGACAAAGAGTAACGGCTTTAAACTGAAAGAGAGTAGATTTTGATTAGATATAAGGAAGAAATTATTTACTGTGAGGGTGTGAGGTCCTAGAACAGGTTGCCCAGAGAAGCTGGGGATGCTCCATCCCTGGAAGTGTTCAAGGTCAGGTTAGATATGGTGTTGAGTGACCTAATGTAGGTGAAGATGTCCTTGCCCATGGCAGTGGGGATGGAACCAGTTGATCTTTAAGGTCCCAACCAACTCAAACAATTCTAAGATTCTATGATTCTATGAATCCCAAACTATTGATGCAATGATCAGTTTACAATTCTAAGTGCAAAAACATATAGTGTATTTGTAGTCTTATACTTGTTACATTTTTATCTCTTACCTCACTCATGATACAATAAAAGAAAAACTGCAAATCAGGAAAGTTTTCATGCTGTTTTTGAAGGAAATGTGAGGTACTCAACACTTAACACACACAGGGTACTTCACTCAGAAAAAAAAAATGTTGCCTGCAGCGCTACAGATGCTTTTAGAATAAACACTCAATAGCAGGCAAGAATAGCAACATTTGCCAAAGGTCCCAGCTGCTTTCTTGATTACAGTAAATTGTATGGTTTTGTTCTGGATCTAAACATTTGTTATTACAAAAGAATTATTGTACTATTAGAAAGGCGAAGTTACTCCATTCTGATGGTGCCATCCCATCCCCAGCAGAGGAGGCCCATACAATCCACCTGTGTAAAACTACATGGGCAGGAATCATCCATTATGCAACTGCAAATAACTATGTCAGAGATTAATGTGATTCCAGGCCATATTTAAGGACATTTTGTAATAATGGGGAGAGAAACGAAAAAATTGAAAAACTCTTGCTGTGATTTAAAGCTGAGTGTTAAAACTTGCTTTACTTGGCAGTTTAATGACATTTTATCTAAGGTTAGTAATATTTAGCTTGAATTCTGGTTTATTGTAAATAAATAAGTAAATAAATAAAGGTATATTATAAGTGTAGTAATATCATATATTTATGTAATTATAAACGACATGAAATAAAAATGCAGTTCTAATTATTTATGATGGAATTGGACATGCAAATTAGAATGCAATCTGACAAACATTACATTAGTTATTATTTTGTTGGGTTTATAGCATATATTCTTAGTAAATAACTTTGTCTTAAAATAGCTTTCTATCAAAAGAACTCATTAAAACAGAGGATGATTGGCAATAAACTAGACTGCAATAAAGCAATTTTATTAAAATACATATTTTAATATTAGTAATAATATTTTTTTTATAATTTCAAAACATTTCATAGATTGATTACAAAGAGCATATCAGGATGATGGTAAATAAGGGAAGGGTGAATGTGAGACTATATTGAGATTCTGAAGAAAATTGGAGTTTTTAAGGTAAAATTCACAGTAAATTATTTCACATGACTAAATATGCATGGTATAAATTTCTCCTTTGTTTGGCAGAACAGTGAAGATATATCGACAAAATTATTTATTTATTCATTTTTCTTTTTTCATGTCCATAATATGCATGGACTTCTTTGGAATGTCCAGAATAATTACAGAATTACCCAGTAGTTTTGTAGGGTGCAAAAATGACTAATTTGAGAACACATGCATTTAAAGGAGGCATTTTGTGGGATTCATTTAAGACTGTGTTTCAGAAGAATTGCATATAACCTTATATTTAGCCTTATTTTAAAATAATAAATGGAGAACTTGCATTCTTCATATGGAAGCTGATGGATATTATCCAAGAACTTGGTAGTTTCAGAAATGCTCCAAAAATGTATTTGCTAAGTTATAAAAACATAAATAAATTCCAGTAGTTTAACTCAGTGCATATAGAAGTTATAGTTTTAGTAAAGATTTTTTAATAGTCAATAAAAAAAAACCTAATTAAACCAATTTAATAAGAAGATATTATATGACAATGAATGAATGTATTATAGATACAATCCAAGTACACTGTTGATAATGTTGTTAAACCATACATGTTTAGCTGGTATATGCAGAAATAGTTTTTACATGCTCCCTTTTCACAGACCATTTTTCAGTAGCTGCAAATATGTAGTTCTCCAAACAAAAAAGAATTTGGCAATTGTTTTTAATGCACCTGATGAATCAATGTATTGCACACCGTATCAGTTAATAAGGGAAAACATAAGAGATTTCAAATATTTCTTCATCTTCAGTAGTCATATGTTTATGAATGTGACTGCATTTCAGTGACTGTGTTTATAAATGGGATATATTTATTTGGTTCAATAAAGGTCTTTAGGTGAAAAAAAAAGTAAGAAAATGATCTATTGAAAACGAATGTTTGAAAAGTCACATTGGGAATAAAATATTAAAGAAGGCCTCAAAGAAAAATAATTTGTTAGTGGATTGTATGGCAACAGGGGAATTTAAACAAATGCTGCTACTTATATCTTTGATCAGAAATTGTATTCTTGAGTAAAATTCAGATTTTGAGAAAATAATTAGATTTTTTTTTCCCCTGTGCTAAATCTGTTTTTCCCTTTTCCTTTTAATTCTCTGCAAAGGAGAGTGAACTTGAATGTGAGTACCACATCCCTTGTATGCTTTGATCATGGAAAAGATTGTCTGGCAAAAAAAGACTTGATGTTGAAAGTCTGATCCCAGGCTTTCTACAGTAAGATGAGCTGTATTCTCCTCTGACAAGTGAACAACAGAGAGAGTTTTGTCTAAGACCATATAAGCATAAAAATGGCAGATGTCTTTACTTTCAGCAACTTCAAGAGATCAGCCTGAAAAAGCACTCATACAATAGTGGCTGCTAGATGTTCAAAAGAGATGGTCAGAATGATCAGTGTTCCCCGCGTTTCATCAAGCAGCGGCTCCTCATGTGGCTATTTTGTCTGGCCTATCTGTCAGTGTAGTGATACTTATCTCATTGCTTTCAATAACGGAAAAGCAAACCTTTTGGTTATAACAAGCATTTTAGAATTAAAATATATTAAATAAATAAAATATTGAAAGTAATAGTTAGGGAGGTAGCATAATGAAACTGTTAACATCTTGCCCTTTTTTTAACTGCTGTTCTATTTATGGAATTGAAAAGAATTAAATAATTTTTAAAACTGGATAAAGGATATCCCTAGTTTTGGTTGGTTTTTTTCCCCCTCATTGGAGTAAATAGAATTTACCAGAAAAATGAACCGGTTATAGAAGAGATATATTTTTGAGTTTAACTTCAGAAAATATATAAAAAGTTTTTGAACGTCATTTTTTAAAAAGAAAAGAAGTGGATAAGGTTATGGCCAGCACTAGTCATAGATAACTACTGAAAAGTAAGAGTTTTGGATATGCCGCATTTTGCTTTCTGTTCTTGCCATCAGCCACTGCAGTTCAAGTGCTGCACTTTCTCTTTTTCAAATATCAGTTTTAAGTAAAGCAGCATCTATACTTCACAGGCTTATACTTTAATGTTCCCAAACTGCCTTAAGACATATCATAGAATCATACAATGGTTAGAGTTGGAAGGGACCTTCAAAGGTCACCTAGTCCAACCCCCCTTCAAGGAGCAGGGACATCCCTGACGAGATCAGGTTGCTCAGAGCCTCATCCAACCTGGCCTTAAACGTTTCCAGAGATGGGGCATCTACCACCTCTCTGGGCAACCTGTTCCAGTGCTCTACCACTCGCATTGTAAAAACTTTTTTCCTAATATCCAATCCAAATCTGCCTCCCTCTATTTGAAAACCATTACCCCCTAGTCCTATCACAACAGGCCCTACCGAATAGCTTCTCCCCATCTTTCTTGTAGGCCCTCTTGAGGTACTGGAAGACCGCTATCAGGTCTCCCCGGAGCCTCCTCTTCTCCAGGTGAACAGCCCCAACTCTCTCAGCCTGTCCTCATAGGAAAGGTGCTCCAGCCCTCTGATCATCTTCGTGGGCCTCCTCTGGACCCTCTCCAACTGGTCCATGTCCTTCTTATGTTGGGGGCTCCAGAACTGGACACTGTACTCCAGGTGGGGTCTCACCAGGGCAGAGTAGAGGGGCAGAATCACCTCCCTCGACCTGCTGGCCAAGCTCCTCTTGATGCAGCCCAGGATGCAGCTGGCCTTCTGATCCACAAGTGAACATTGCCGGCTCATGTTGAGCCTCTTGTCCACAACCACTTTCTCCTCGGGGCTGCTCTCAATCCATTCTCTGCCCAGTCTGTATTTGTGCCTGGGATTGCCACGACCCACGTGCAGGACCTTGCACTTGGCCTGGTTGAACTTCATGAGGCTGGCACGGGCCCACCTCTCCAGTGTGTCCAGGTCCCTCTGGATGGCATCCCTCCTTTCCAGTCTGTCGACAGCACCACACAGCTTGGTGTCACTGGTGAACTTGCTGAGGGTGCCCTGTATCCCACCTCCCATGTCGCCGACAAAGATGTTGAACAGGGCCGGGCCCAACACGGACCCCTGAGGGATGCCACTCGTGACCGGTCTCCACCTGGACATCAAGCCATTGATCACCACCCTCTGAGTGCGGCCATTCAGCCAAGTCCTTATCCACTGAGTGGTCAGTCGATCAAACCCATGCTTCTCTAGTTTAGAGAGAAGGATGTTGTGCGGGACAGTGTCAAAAGCTTTGCACAGATCCAGGTAGATGATATCCATTGCTCATCCCTTGTCCACCGATGCTGTCACCCCATCACAGAAGGCCATCAAATTGGTCAGGCACGATCTGCCCTTGGTGAAGCCATGTTGGCTGTCACCAACCACCTCCTTGCTCTCCATGTGCCTTAGAAAGGTTTCCAGAAGAATCTGCTCCATGACCTTGCCAGGCACAGAGGTGAGGCTGACCAGAGGTGAGGTAGTTGCCTGGGTCTTCCTTGTTACCCTTTTTAAAAACGGGGGTAATGTTCTCTCTCTTCCAGTCATCAGGGACCTCACCAGACTGCCACGACTTCTCAAATACAATGGCCAGAGGCTTGGCAACTTCACCCACCAGTTTCCTTAGGCCCCACGGATGGATCTCATCAGGTCCCATGGATTTGTGCACCTTCAAGTTCCTCAGGTGTTCCTGAACCTGCTTTTCGAGTACAGTGGGCGGTTCTTCATCCTCACAGTCCCTGCTTGTGTCTTTCACAGCTTGGGTGGTGAGACAAGATTCCTTATCTGTGAAGACTGAGGCAAAAAAGTCATTGAGTACCTCAGCCTTCTCCATGTCCTGGGTAACCATGACACCCGTTCCCTTCTGGAGGGGGCCTATATTCTCCTTGGACTTTCTTTTGTCCCCTATAGAACCCTTTCTTGTTGCTTTATATATATCCCTGGCCAGATTCAATTCCGTCAGGGCTTTAGCCTTCCTCACCCGATCCCTGGCCACTCGCACAGCTTCTTTGTAGTCCTCTCAGGCTACCTGTCCCTGCTTCCACCCTCTATAGGCTTCCTTCTTTACTTTCAGTTGATCCAGGAGCTCCTTGCTCATCCACACTGGCCTCCTGGCCTTTTTGCCAGACTTGTTCTTCATCGGGATGCACCTCTGCTGAGCTTGGTGGAGGTGCTCCTTGAATGTGGAGTAACTCTCCTGGGCCTCTCTTCCCTCCAGGGCCACCTCCCATGGCACTTTGCCTATCAGGTTCCTGAAGAGACTGAAGTCTGCCTTCCTGAAGTCTAGGGCTGACAGCTTGCTGCGTAGTTTCCTCGTTGCCCAGTGGATCTTGAACTCCACCGCGTCATGGTCGCTGCAGCCAAGGCTGTTCATCAGTTTCACATCCCTGACCAGTCCCCCCCTGTTGGTGAGCACAAGGTCGAGCGTGGCACCCCTCCTTGTCGGCTCCTCTAACGCCTGCAGGAGGAAGTTGTCATCCAGAGTAAATTCCAGTAGAATTAGCTAATGCACAATAAAAAGTTTTAAACTATTTTTTTTAATGAGAATCCATATTCTGAGTACTGGAAAGAAAAGATATAGGACAGAGACAGGTTTCTCTCTAAAGTACAATAATGATTATGAAGAGTTATCTGTTCTGCTCCTGTGTAAGCCTGATATGATCATTAATCATAACGATGTTAAAGGCAATTGGGCAATGCACATAACTGCACTATCCTAATACCATAACAAAGAGCTTGGCTTGAACAGGAAGTGATAGGTGCAATAGAAAGATTTCTTTCGGGTAGTTTATTTGCCTTTAACTTACAACACAGTTTACCTTAGTTTACTTTTATGTTACATGTACTTCTCAAAATACTTAAGGAGTTAATGAAAAGTAATATATATAACAGCTCTTAAAATAAAAGCAGTTACCTGATTATAGGCAGGTCACAGGAATAACTTCTTTGTGCTCCTTCTGCTATTGTGATTACAAAATTATATTTCTTATTAAGTCCTCAACTGTCCTTTAAGCATCGGGAAAAATGTCATTTGTTTGTTTTTGTTAAAATATGTTGTATGAAGTTTTGTAGATTCATAAAATGATTTTAATGAAAAAAGTTTCAATTTACAATCTAGAAGTTATAGAATTATAAAATAATAAAATAATTTAGGTTTGAAGGAGCCTTTGGAGGTTATCTGATATAACCCTCTTCTCAAAGCATGGCTAGCTTACTTCAGGTCCAGTCATAATACCATGTTATGTAAAAAAACTGAAAGTGGAACATATCCATGTATACATATGAATTAGTCATCCTTAGCTCCTTCTATTACAATAGATAGAGTCATTTTGAGAATGTTAGAAGTTTTACTACACTAGACTTTCCTTCATGTAGTTGTTCAAAATAAGCTGAAGGAATCGTTCTATGAAAGTATCTACTATTATCCATCAAACATAAAATGTTCCTAGGAAAATAGATCAAATGCAACTGTCTGTAGTGTAGACAGCAGAATATGAGTGGTTCCCACTATGAATGAGCAAGGTCTCCCTCAGTCTCCTTAGCCCTGTTTTCTGCTCAGTTTCAGATTTCTGCTGTGTTCTGTTCCTGCCTTATTACATCTCCTTCCTTCATCCTAATCTCATGAAGCGTAATCCCTAGAATCCATTTTACTCCTTAGCACCTACAGAAGAGGGACGCATCAAACCAGGAGTTTCAGATCTCAGTACAAAGGATTTAAAGAAAATTTTACTTTCCTCTTGTACAATATTTTTCATCCTATAGCATAGGTGGTCAACATACTAAAATCTTTATCTAGACAAAGACATACTTGCAAAGTATCACAAGGAACAGAGAAAACTAGTTCACAGACAAGATGATGGATCCCTACAAATCACAAGTTGCTGTGTCAGAGACATGGATTGCTTATGCAACGAGCTTCTTGGGTGTCCTGAAAATGTAGACTTTTTCCAGTCCCTCACAGGGACTGTGATTAGGGATTCAGATCAGCTGTTTGTCTGATGCAACTTCAGAAAGGGAATTGCAATAGTCATCACAACCTGATCTAGTTAGGGATGTCCCTGCTCCTGGCAGGGGGGTTGAACTAGGTGACCTTTGAAGGTCTCTTCCAACTCTAACCATTCTATGATTCTATCATGCCACATTATGTGCAATTAAAACAAATATATAAACAAATCTTCCATGTAAGAATCTCAAAAAGTCTACATACAAAATTTGTCTGTGTGAAAATTAAACAAGAGTAATAAATTAAAACCATGAGCAAGCCAAATTCAACATCCTGCTACATACACAATTTATGAGATACGCTGTGCAATTTATAACATTATTATTCTTTCCAATACCTGCACTGTTCTTATCCTTTTGAATCACCATTATGTAAATTACACACCACTGCAGGTAAGTACTTTGAAAGCATATAATTCATGCATATTTAGTATACTTGGAGCTATCTTCTTCCCTTACCTTCTGTTCTTGCTCTTACTAGGTGAATTAATTAAATTCCTTAGTGAGTTAGAAAGAACTTTTCTCAGAAAAGGAAATCTGAGAAAAATTTATAAATATTGAAAACATGGTGTCCCTGTCAATGTCAAAACTGTAGCTAAAGTAAACACAGATGGAAAATTATTCAACATGCATCCCTTAGTCAGAACGACAGTTTTGTTACTTACAGTTCTAAATTTGATCCAACATTTAACAATGTACTGCAAGAATCACTGCTTCTAAGAGGATGTACTCGGTACTGGTGAGGTTGCATCTCAAATAATGTGTTCAGTTTTGGGCTCTTGAGAACAAGGAGGACACTGAGTTTCTGGAGTGCATCCAGAGAAGGGCAGTGAAGCTGGTGAAGGGTCTGGAGAACAAGTCTTATGAGGAACGGCTGGGGAAACTGGGATTGTTTAGTCTAGAGAAGAGAAGGCTGAGGGGACACTTCATGGCTTTCTATAACTACCTGAAAGGAACTTTTAGGGAGGTGGGTGTTGATCTCTTCTCCCAAATAACTTGTGATAGGACAAGAGGAAATGGCCTCAAGTTGCAGCAGGGGGGGTTTAGATTGGGTATTAGGAAACACTTCTTTACTGAAAGGGTGATCAGGCACTGGAACAGGCTGCCCAGGGAAGTGATTGAGTCACCATCCCTGAAGGTGTTCAAAGAACATGTAGATGTGGCACTTCAGGACATGGTTTAGTGGACATGGTGGTGTTGAGTTGAAGGTTGGACTTGATGATCTCAGAGGTCTTTTCCAACCTTAAATATTCTATGATTCTGAGATCGAACGTTTAACAATGTGCATCAAGAATCACTACTTCTGAGAGGATATAGTACAAGATGTGCAGAGCGATGCCTAGGGTAGCCTCCAGGCTAGAACTATAACACTCCCACATGACTTAGCAGTTGGCATGCTCGAGGGTGGCTGTAGGGACACTTGTCTTGCAGATTCCTGGGATGATACATCCTATGCTTATAGCATCCTGCAAAGTTACTTTAAGTTGAAAACCTTTAGTGTCTCCTATAAGTGTTCTGATGTTGCTTGCTGCAAGAGTGGATGGGATTTGTAGTGAAACTGAGCTTAGGCTGAATGTAGGTGGATTACAAAATACCTTATATATTAATGATTCCAAGACCTGAGGGAATCAGGGGTTTCAAAGTGCTTCTACAAATGCTTTAACAATTACAGACGGGACAGAATTCAACAAATTTCTCTGTATGCACTGAACTGGTACAAGGGGACACCCCTTCTTCATGCACTTTACATCAAATAGCTGCGTTAAAGTAGATGTATTATGCTAGTAAGCAGAGTGGGATGATTTTCTATCTCCTTTTCACTCTTCTGAAGTCCTGTGCAAGACCAAAAGCATGAAGGAATCAAGTACAGCAGGGGCAGAGACAGTGCAGGCATAGCTTTATATCCCTTCACACACACTAGCTATTTGGGAATCTAGAATCTGCTGTTATTTAAATGTAAAAAAAAAAAAAAAGGAGTCAATTTGTAATCAGCTGCATTTATATCAAACTAGAACAATTTAATTGAGAGAAAATTAGCCAATGGTTACTTCAAGTCTTCCATTCCAATTGCTAGCGTCAGTGCTAAGGCTCCCATAAGAATATGACTTTAGAAAAACCTAGTGTGAACTGACTCTGGTTAGCAATAAAATGTATATCATTCCTACTTGCATAGATGGAATGTTTCACCCCTGGTAAGACTAAAGCACTTCTGTAAATATGTTACTGAAAACAAAATATTAGCAGCATAGCTGCATCACTGTCAGAACTTAGTTTAATGTCAGTAACCATTTAGAGCCCCAGAAGATTAAATAAATATTGCATAATATTCTAAATATCCTAACTAGAACTAGGTATTTTAAAACCTGCAGAAAAAAAATGTCTTGAACAAAGAATACTATTTGTATTTTCAAACAGTAGGTTATAGCAAGGATATTTATTCCCATCTGAATTGCAATTAATTAAATTATCGTTCACATTAAAATCCCAGGGAGACAGAAGAGATGGTTACAGTTAAGAGATTATGGTTACAGGAAGGGGTATAAATTGCTTACAGCAACCTAGTGCAAATCTTACTTTCTGAACAGCTAAGCAATTTTCTTTTGCTAGAGGATCATGAGCAATGAATGATGTGACAGTTAACATTGGATACTTGTTCTGACCTCAGCTGGAAGAGCATTCTCCATTTTAAAAGGCTTGACTTCACATCTAGCGGCTGCTATTTATTATTGCTGAGGATGATAAAGAAACACAGATGCAACATCTTAGAGGCTGGAGAAGGTTACCAGCTTCCTGTGTGTTAACAGATTTGTGGCTCTTTCAACCAAAGAAATCTACTGATGCATAAATACCTAACAAAAAACCAATTTGTCTGAACTCTAGACAGAATATCAGAATATGTTATCTGACATACTGTTTGCATTTTAGCGTATATTTTTTCCTGTTGTATCCTTATTTTATTCATTAAATACACATGTGTACTACCACTTTCTGTACTTTATATGCAAGTTTTAATTATTTTTAATTATTTGTTTTCAAGTAAGGCTTTAAAATATATAATGCTATGTGGATTTGATCTAGCTTAAAGTTCTGCAATGATGGATTTTTACATCCTGAAAATAGACACTCAAGTGAGAAAACTTACTTGACTGGGAAGTTTATTTAGAAATACATGTGAAATGATTACATAAACAATATTCATCATATAGGATACAGACACAATATATTGAAATACAGCTAACAGATGGACAATCTGAAATTAATGTTCTAGTTTAAGCTGTGGTGATTCAGGAACCTGTGATGATCCTCATATCATTTCCTTCTCTCTCAAATATGCAAGAATACATACAATGAGAGATTTAGTACATATATACTAGTATCATATAAGATAAGTGTCATCATCTTGACTTCATCGACTGACCAACCAAACTGGTCCTGACTGATCAACCTAGTGACCTTCTATGATGGAGTACTACATCAGTTGACAAGGGAAGAGCAATGGATGTCATCTCTCTGGAATTCTGTAAGGCCTTTACATGGTCCCCCACAACATCCTTCTCTCTGAATTGGACAGACATGGACTTGATGGATGGAGTATTTGGTGGATAAGGAATTGGCTGGATGGTCACATCCAAAGAGTAGTGGTCAATGGCTCAATGTCTGGATGGAGATCAGTGACAAAGGGTGTTCCTCAGGGGTCCGTACAGAGACCAGTACTATTTAATATCTTAATCAATGATGCAGATGATGAGATTGAGTGCACCCTTAGCAAATTTGCAGATGACACTCTTGATGGATGTGATGCCACCTGGAGGGACCTGAACAGGCTTGAGCAGTGAACATCATTAAGTTCAACAAGACTAAGTGCAGCGTCCTGCACCTGAGTTGGAGCAACCCCCAATATCATTATAGGCTTTGGGAAGAAGAGCTTGAGAGCAGCCCTGAGGAGGAGGACTTGGGAATACTGGTGGATTAAAAGCTGGACATGAACCAACACTCTGTGCTTGCAGCCTACAAAGCCAGCTGTTTCTTGGGCTGCATCAAAAGTATGGCCAGCAGGTCGAGGGAGGTGATTCTACGCCTCTACTCAGCTCTCATGAAACACCACTTGGAGTACTGCGTCCAGCTCTGGAATCCTCAGTACAAGAAAGACATGGATCTGTTGGAGTGTATCCAGAGGAGGGCCACAAAAATGATCAGAGAGATGGAACACCTTTAAGATTGAGAGAGCTGGGATTGTTCAGCCTGGAGAAGAGAAGGCTCCAAGGAGACCTTATTATGGCCTTCCAGTACATAAAAGGGACTTATAAGAAAGACAGGGACAAACTTTTTTAGTAGGGACTGTAGTGACAGGACAAGGAGTAATGGTTTTAAACTAAGGGAAGGTAGATTCAGAGTAGAAATAAGGAGAAAAATTTTACAACGAGGGTACTGGAAAACTGGAATAAGTTGCTCAGAGAGGTGGGAGAGGTGGTAGATACTCTATTTCTGGAAACATTCAAGGGCAGCTTGGACAGAGTTCTGAGCAACCTGATCTAGTTGGAGATGTCCGTGATTATTGTAGGGGAGTTGGGCTAGATGACCTTTAAAGGCCCTTTCCATCTCAAACCATTCTATGATTCTATGATACTATGATTATGTGATTTAATCAGCATAATGTCATACATTTTTAAATCCATTAAATATTTGTTGTTGCCTGACTTGGAGCATTACTCTAAACCATGACAAAATGAGCCAAATCAATATCCCCCCCAAAAATACTTCTTTTTTACAGTCATTTTTCTTTGTCCAACAGAAATAATATATTTCTTTCCTTACTTATTTATTCATTTTTCTCTTTTTTTTTTTTTTTTTTTTTTTTTTTTTTTTTTTTTTTTTACTTTTAATATGTACAATGTAACAACTCACAGTAACTCGCTCTACACCTCTGTTTTCATGCTAGGATGTCTATCAGTTATGTCTTTTTCAAAACCCATTGCTTCCATCAATTCTACTCTCATCAGGATCACAAACTGTCTCTACTTAACTAAGGTATTGAATGAGAGGATGAGATAAGATTTCTTGTAACAATTTAGGAGATCTTTTAAGCTTTGTTATGGTTTTGCAAGGAAAAAGAGAATTGGAAGAGATCGTATTTGCTGTTTTGTCTGGTCACTGTTTGCTGGAGAGAGGTAGATATTTTTAGGATGTACTTGAAAAAATATTCTTTCTAAAAGAAGAATGGTTTATCTACAGGCATAGAATAAAGATTGCTACAGCTTTAGGGCTGATGAGGAAGAGTTGTCAGTTGCTCATTTGATACAGGTAGCTTGTTTATCCCAACCTTAATATGGCTAAACATTTAATTGTAATTTAATTGTACTTCTTTCTTTTCCCTGTCAAGTAGTTTGAAACCCATAAGCATCCTAATTTTATCTTCTAAGTAGAAAAACAGGGCAGTTGGGTACAGCATAATTCAGGCAAGATCTGGATGACCAGACCAGAGTTTAAATGGAGTGCTGAGGTTGTTAGCAAGGCTTGTTGAGGCAGCTAAGGCCTATTAGTACACTAAGAGCCCTGAAAAGTATAGTGTTAAAATCAGACAATTATATATATGCAGACGAGATTTTTCTAGAAGCAAAAGCTGCTCTCATCCAACTTGCTACTGATTCACTTCTGCATGAGAATAAAGAATTTTGAAATATATCAGGGGCTTAAAAATGCTATAATGTACTTAGTTTCTGAGAATATTAATAATATTACTATACCTGAAAATAAGTAAACTGTTGATGTGAAAGTTTTTTGCTTCACATTTACCAGTACAAATTCTGCTTAGTTTTCATCGACATCCCAAGAACAAACTGTGTTAAGTAAAGATAATCTCAAAAGAGCTTACTACTTTTCTGTACAGATGTGCATGCTACCTTTTAGCTACCATTCCATCCACCATTTTTTTAAACATACATGTGGTAAACCAATTAACATGTCTATCTAATTGGAGTACTGTATACCATAGAACACCAAATATACTAGACTTCCCATATACTGAATAGTAGATCTATATTCTGACATGCTTGAAAGATTTTTAGAAAAACTGAATCTTTATGTTTTTCAAAGCACAGGGATTATGCAAGTTAATCATGAAACCATCACCATCTGTTGTGCATAATGTTCCACTTTTATGGTTCAAACGGGGAAAAGAAAAAGGAAAGTAATAATAATTTAGATACTATCAAGGATAAAACCTTGCTTCCAGAAATTTTGTAATTGGAGGAAAAAAAAAATTACTTCAACCTTTAACTTGAAATTGGTTTTGTTCTGCAAAATTAAAAACAAACAAGTTGTGCCAGGAATGCATGTACTAATGAATGCCAGAGTCTGAAGTTATTTCATGCGCAATAATGCAGCATAAGACCTTTTATATACACTTTTTTCTTTTTTTTTTTTTTTTTAAGATTAGTCGCCCTTGATGTTTAATAGTATTCTGCAGTACCAGCAGCCAAGTACAATTTACAAGATTCCTGATTTCTGAAGTTCTGTCTGTTCTTTAGAGGTCAGGAATCTTGCAATTTTCACTGCTCATCAAACAAAAAGCAGAACAGTGTTGAGAAGAACAGCAGGGGAGAGAGACAGGAAGCAAAGATCAAAGTGTAGCAGCAGGGAAGTAAGTGAAAACAGCATGAAGAACTGGGTGACTAAAAGTACTAGTGAACAGGAGCAGAAAGCGGAGCTCAGATAATCCATTTGAAGTGAGCAGTTAGTTTAACGTTTGCATGCTTGTCCAGAGCATTGGTACGTCATTGGTATGTCATAAACATCATAAACATCATAAACCTCATAAAGATGTTTATAAGTTAAACGATTTACCTTGTCTGAACCAAAATTACCTTTTGATGAAATTCTAAATGTACATGAAAAGGAATACAATAATTTTTAAGTGTAGGCTTTAAAAATATTGCATGCATGAAAGTATCAAGAAATAAAACATTCCCAATCTTTCCCCCTGTTTGCCTGCTCCCACCTATCTCACCTTTTTCTCAGTTTTCTTAAGTGGGAAAGGAAAAGACCATGAGTTGATTGTTAAGTCCTATGATTTGTCAGGAAACTGAACACTTCAATAGCATGGTGTTCAAGAAAGGAGGTGTTTTAGAGAGTGCATGGAAAGGCAGAAGACAAGACTCCTTTATGTAGCACTGCTGTCACAGCAGAAGATGTGTCTCATGCTGAATATACAGAATCAAACTAAATGATAGATTTAGAAGGGACTTCTAGAGATCATCTGGTCCAACCACCCTGCTCAAGCAAGTCCATCTAGAGTCAGTTGCTCAGGACTGTGTCCAGAAAGTTTTGAATATCTCTAAGAAGGGAGACTCCACAGTCTTTCTGGGCAGCTCATGCCAGTACTTGGTCAAGCTCAAAGTATATAAAAAAAAAGTGTTCCTTTATGTTCAGAGGGAAGCTCCTGCATTTCAACTTGTGCTCATTGCCTCTGATGTTATCACTGTGCACCACTAAACAGAGCCTAACTCTGTTCTGTTTGCAATTCCCTTCAGCCATTTATATACATTAAAAAGATTCCTCCAGACCTCAGCCTTGTTTGCAGACTTAGATTTTCCAGCTGTTACTGTAATTCAGCATGAAATCGTTTACTGAATAGGTTACTGAAGGTATTTTTATATTTTTATACTTTAAAAAATTATTTTTATTATTTTTTAAATTCTGATTAAAGAATCTTCATTTGTCTGGTGAGCTTTATTTTATTACATCATGATTTGCAGCTTTAAGGTTTAACAATAGCCCTTGAATATTTTAATAGAATCATAGAATCATAGTGTAGTTTGTGTTGGAAGGGACTTTCAAAGGTCATCTAGGCCAACCCCTACAAGGAGTAGGGACATCTTCAACAAGATCATGTTGCTCAGAGCCCCATCCAACTTGGCCTTGAATGTTCCCAGGGATGGGGCATTTACCATCCCTTTGGGCAATCTGTTCAGTGTTTCACCACCCTCACTGTAAACATTTTTTTTTCCTTATATCAAGTCTGAATCTGCTTCCTTCTGTTTTAAAACCATTACCCTTCATCCTATCACAACAGGGCCTACCTGCTAAAGAGTTGCTCATCGTCTTTCTTATAAGCCCTCTTCTGGTACTGGAAAACTGCTATAAGGTGTCCCTGGAGCCTTCTCTTCTCCAAGCTGAACAGCTCCAACACTCTCAGCCTGTCTTGATGCGATAGGTGTTCCAGTCTTTTTTGAGCTTCATTACTGTATTTGCAAGTGAGGCTTATCGATTCTCAAGTAATGTTTTGTTAGTCTACTCAATAGACACAGTAGCCTACAGTTACTTTGATTAATATGAGCATATAATTTTATTCTATTCATAGCTATGGAAACTTGTTGCAATATTTTTGCGTAACACAAACTGACTTTGTTGATTTCAGAAAGTAGAGCACATTACCGCTCTCAACATTTTTCTTACCAATTTCAATAGCTTATTTACAGGCACTAGCAAGTGTTGTAGTATTGGGTGAACTTGTTCATTTAAGTTTTCTCTTTTTTTTTTTTAATCCTCTACATTATGTAAGATTAATTTGACCACAAGAATTTCTATTTTAGTTGTGCATTTCTTTCCTTAAAGGATATGCTGCAATAATTATTTAAATGCATGCAAACATGGGTGGTTTTGTGGGTCAGTATGACTTCATGATACAGAGATTGAAATTGCTGTTGTCCTAGGAAATGTGTTATATTATGCAGTAGCTTTTATGTTCTCTGTGTTATTTCATAATATTGAAACATTGGTCAATAAAATAACTGCATTGTGTTGCTAGGAATTTTGATACTGAATAGAACAGAGTACTTAAAGATTTCTTGTTCTTGAGAGAGTTCTGAACAACTGATGCCAACCAGAAATATCACCTGAAGCTGCAGAAGACTAGTCTCATAGTTAGAATGAGCTTACTAGGAAAGCAGAAAATAAAAGTGCTGAAAAGTTGAATCTCCAAGATAAAAGGCTCTGCTGAAGTACTGGAAAATTTACTAGTAAATAATGTGGTGGGAGACTCTAACATTGATATTTGTGACAGCAGCAGAATAAGAAAAATAAAATCTGAAAGAGAGGCAAATATACAATACTTTTCCAACAGAGAAGGGGCCCAAGAGGTGAAGAAATTGTCACTCTCTATAGTAAAAGATATTTTTTTCCCAATTCTATGGGTAACAAACAAACTGGGAGATGAAGGACCTGGATAAAGATTCTCTGGACAGTTGAACACTGTGTAATCATTTCCTGTACTTAGAATTAATACATAATATATAACTTTGAACCTTCAAAACCTCATCAACACTGATCATGTTAACATTTGCCAAATTTTTAATTAAATTTATTGCAGAAAGGCTGGCATCATTTCTGGACATTTCCAAACATTGTGTCATAAATATAGTACATTTCTAACTCTCTAGAACTCACAACTTGCTGCTGGTACAGCAATTGTGTTATACAATAGATGCACAAATAGTATCATACGCATTCAGCAGGAAAAAAATATCTAGTGGGAATTATAGCTGCAAATCCCACACTTCCATTTTTAGAAGTTCAGATCAAGCCTGAAAACAAATTGTTCATTATCATCTGAGCTTGTTTACTTTGCAATAATACAGTTGTTCTCTACTATGTAAGGAAGTTTCGTACAATTTTATATTTACATTTCAGTTAGTTGATTAAGACTGTATCTTGGTGTTTTGGCACAAGACTGATATACTATCATTCTACCTAGTGTCATATCAGCACTGGATACATTAGAAATATATTTTTAAAGTAGGTCCATTATTTATTAATGCAAGCATGATACTTACTTTTCTGAACATTAGAAATATATCTGTAGAAGTCTCATATCAATACAAATTAAAGTGCTTCTAAATCTCAAGAGTTTATTTATCACATTATTACATTTATATGATTTATGATTTCTTTAAAATTTTTTAAGCAGTTTATTTTGCAAGCATATTAGTTTTACATAACTGTCCAGGTCAGGTATCTTAGAAATAGAATCCAAATAAAATCCAAAGGTCATGAAAAGCTCACAGCAAGTACATAACTATTTTAGTCTTATAGAACCACTTCTAAAAGAGATCTTGCGAGCTAAAAGCCCATAAGCCTAGGTTTCCTCTGCGGTAAACTGGTAGAGGGACCCTCAGGTTTCTTCTGGGAAGCCAAGCTGGAGGCTTTGTGGTTTTGTGGGGTATGGCAGGTGGATTTGTGGCAGTGGAAGTCCATCTCCTACTGCTGTTCAGAGTATGTCCAGCCTCTGCTGACTGAGAGAAAGTGAACGAACACTGACCATTGCTGACCATTGTGGATTCCATGTGGAATGGAGGCAATCTGCTGTACAAAGCAGCCAGCCTTGCATACACTTCCCAAACAGCATTTCCTGTTGTCATTTAAAATACTGGACTAAATTTTTTTTCTTCTGACCAAGATAAGCATTTCTTATGTACTTGAATCAAGTAAAATTTTGTATTCTAGCTTGATTTGATTTATCCTGTTAAAACATTTCATGCCAGTGAAGTAACTATGTTTGCAAGTTTTTCATTTGCAATATTCTATCCTACTAGTTCTAGTATTCCTAGATAAATATTTTAACATTTCTAGTCCAGCCAGGCGAAACCAGGAGAGACACATTGTTGTACAAATCTAAGCGTAGAAAGATTTGTGATCCTAGACGCAGAAATCACAAACAATGTGACTTCAACCCTGACACTACTTTCATCAAGTAGTAAATCATCTCCTGCTCTGACTGGACAAATAAAATCAAGTCACGGGAACCTGCTTTGCTCACATGATTCATTTAAGTTCCTGTTTTCAACAGCAAGGAAAATGAATATGCAAGAGGTAAAATTTTCAAACTAATACAGCAGTTGGGAAGCTCTGAAGGAAGGTAAAGGATATTACAGTATTTAGGTCATTTTTGATAAATTTGTTACATCTGTATGTAGAAATTGCTTCAAAAAGTTTTCTAAATGCTACATGTTCTTGAAGAGCATATTGAATTGTAAGAATGTATCTACATTTGATACTCAGACATAACCTGTTTCTATCTTTGACAAATTTTGAACTGCAGGCACTAGCAAACATGTTACAGAGTCACGTGGGTCAGGCACAATAAGCTAACTGAAGCTGTGAGCTATAAATAAATGTTAATGTGATATTTAATTTCATGGAAGTGGTAGTGGATAACAAGCTGGACAAGAGTCAGCAGTGTGCAGCTGCAGCAACGAAGGCAAATCAAATCCTGGGCTGCATCCACAGGGGCACTACTAGTAAAGATGGAGACATGATTATCTTGGTCTATGAAGCACTCATCAGGCCTCATCTGGAGTACTGTGTCCAGTTCTGGTCCCCACAATTCAAAAATTATGTGGGCAAAGTGGAGAGGATTCAAAGGATGGCCACGAAGATTATCAAAATGCTGGGAACGTGCACTATAAGAAAAGACTGAAGAGGTTAGATCTTTTCACCCTGGAGAAGAAAAGGCTCAGGGGACACTTCCTCACTGTTATCCAGTACTTAAAGCATGGCTACAAGGAGGACAGAGGCTTTCTCTTCACATGGAGAGGACAAGGAGTAACGGGTATGAGTTGCACCATGAGAGGTTTCATCTTGACACAAGAAATAAATTTTTTTTCACAGTAAGAACAATCAGTCACTGGAACAACCTCCCCACAGATGTGGTAGAGGTCCCATCAATGGAAGTTTTCAAGACATGACTGGACAGGGTACCTCTCTAGGCTCTCTTTTCCACAAAAGGTGGACCAGATGATCTTTAGAGGTCCCTTCCAATATGGGCTATCATTCTGTGACACTACAACAAGTCTAGCAAAGGCCATAAATACAATTACAGAGTCACAAAATGGTTGAGATAATTTCTGTCTTGGCAACTCTTCTGTACTATGAAACTAAGCCCTCCTAAACGGGAAATTTCTGAAATTTAATTAATGCTGAAGTAGTGCTACACTGGTACTCTGCCATTTATAAAAAGCTATTACTTTCCTTCTTTTCACTGCCTCATATTTCTAAAGAAAAGATATTCAGTGGACTTCATACATTCCTTGGACAAAATTTTCCTATCAGTGAACAGCTTTGCAGGTGCATTTAATAGCGCTGTGTTTAATTCTCTACAATTATTTACAAGATCACATTATGTAGAAGAAGCTTGGGAGGCTCCAAATTAGTGTGATAAACTAGATAGAATCTAGTTTCAGCACACTTGGACCGAGTGTGATAAGGCCTACAAATAATGACAGTGAATGGATCCTCTATTTCCATTTCAGCTTATTTTTTTACCTAGCTTGGCATTTCTCCATATTTTGTATATATACTGTGTATGTATTCATCTATACACAAATATATAAAAATAAACCTGTAATTTTGTTACTAGGGAAAAAAAAAAACAATGAAACCAAAACAAAACAGACCCCAAGAAGAATACTTGTACAGTAATTTCATATGAACTTCCATGGAGAAGAGGCCCTACCATTTCATGTCTGGGAATGCTCATGTTACAGACCACCTTCTAGTTCATTTCTTAAGTTTATATTACTTAAAAAAAAAAAAAAAAAAAAAAAAGTTTGTTAAAACACAAGCTACTTTTAGGAATCAAACTGGATCATCAGGATTATTGCCAGTAGCATTGGTTCTATAGCCCAAATGCCAGTTACTGATTGTTTCTGCAATATTTTTCCCTTTTGCAATAACTTACACCTTATACTCCAAGGTCCTAGCCCCAGGCAGTAAAAGCAACAGACTGTTTCTAATGTCGTTAGCATGCTTTGTATAAAAATTTATGCTCGCACTTCATACTTAATTTTTCTTTACACTTACACAATATTGTTCTTATATCTATGACACAATCATACTGCAGAAGAAGAGGGCTGGAGAGGGAAGGTGAGCTCCAGAGTTAACTGCATACTGGTTTGCTGGCCTGCTCACTTTCTTTGCCTTGAACACTTCCAATCTCCTTTCTCCTAGGAAATGGCCAGTTGCAGTGTGAAGAATACTCCAGAATCTGTTCCCATGGCACTTGAGGTCAGGCAGTGCCAAGTTTGACTTCTCTTCTTGCCCAGATCTCCAACATCATCTTGGCAACTCAACAACAACCAAGTGTCGGGTCCTGCACTTTGGCCACAATAACCCCATGCAGCGCTATAGGCTCGGAGCTGAGTGGCTGGAGGACTGTGAAGAGGAAAGGGACCTGGGAGTGCTGGTTGATGCTCAGCTGAACATGAGCTGACAGTGTGCCCAGGTGGTCAAGAGGGCCAACGGCATCCTGGCCTGCATTAGAAATAGTGTGGCCAGCAGGAGCAAGGAGGTAATCAGCCCCCTGTATTCGGCTCTGGTGAGGCCACACCTTGAGTATTGTGTTCAGTTTTGGGCCCCTCACTGCAAGAAAGACATTGAAGCCCTGGAACGTGTCCAGAGAAGGGCAACAAAGCTGGTGAGGGGTCTCGAGCACAAGTCTTATGAGGAGCGGCTGAGAGAGTTGGGATTGTTCAGTCTGGAGAAGAGGAGGCTCAGGGGAGATCTCATTGCACTCTATAGCTTCCTGAAGGCAGGTTGTGATGAGCAGGGGTTTGGCCTCTTCTCCCAGGCAACACATAGGACCCGAGGAAATGGCCACAAGTTGTACCAGAGGAGGTTTAGGTTGGACGTGAGGAAAAACTTTTTCTCCCAAAGAGTGGTCAGGCACTGGAATGGCCTGCCCAGGGAGGTGGTGGAGTCGCCGTCCCTGGCAGTGTTCAAGAGGCGGCTTGATGAGGAGCTACAAGATATGGTTTAGTAGCTTTGGCAGCAATGGTAGTGGGAAGATGGTTGGACTAGATGATCTTATAGGTCCCATCCAACCGTGTGATTCTACGATTCTATGAACTATGCCCTGACCTTCCGCAGGAGGAGGACACAGGTTTGTTTTCTCATGCTGTATGGCACTGCTGTACAGAGCAACTACACAATTCTCACATTCCTCCAAAAACTTTTCACCAGAAAATTGCACTGAAAGTTTCAATTACTGTCTAGGACCACAAGGGTAACATATGTGATATAGCGGAGATGTAGAGATATTTACTCTGTAGTAGGGACTCTATCAGTCAGCTCTGGAGAAAGACCTAAGAAATGAGGTTGCTAGCTAGTTCCTGACCTTTTTTAATTTGTTGATATAACTCTTAAGTCAATACTTTTCTTCTGTCATCACTGTGTTATCTGAGCTCAGACTGAAAGAATATCGGGAATCTGGGAAAGACATTAAGAATTAAAAATTGTACTTCCTTAGATGCCTTTCCTTCTACTCTAAGACGGCTGGATGATTAATACTATGTTAGTAAACATAGCATTTGTTGTGTTTCTTTACATTTTTATTTAAGATAATAATAATAAAGGACTTTCAAATAAATATTTCCATTGGATAAAACAATCCTCTGTATTACTTAAAAGCTAGCACTATCTCCTTAGTACAAATGTTTATCTTTTTTTTTCCTTTTTCTTTTTTACACTTTACCGTATTGTCTGTCTTACCTAAATCAATACAAAGAAACTCAAGTGTCTGATATCAGCTCATCTGAAACCACTTGTTATTTCTAGATGCATTACAGTCATCATTTAAGCTTAATTCATATGCTATATTACCTCGTGATCCTGTAAGTTTTAAGATGTATTTTTCTTTTATTCATATTTCAAGAATTCTTGGAAAGTACAAAAAAAAAAAAGTAGCGACTGACAGGAAATAAATAAAAGCTGAACAGATAATTTACAACAGGTCGGGATAACTCTCAATTTCCTTAGTCACTTCCTTGTCTAAATTCTAATTTTTCTTTTTTTAAATAGATGTAATATTGATCCCAAAAATATTTTCTTAATTAATCAGCATGCTACAACCTCTCTAAGATGCAACACATTTATTTGCTTTAGATTTTCTTTTTTTTCTCTTGAAAATATAAAAAAAACCAACAATGATTTTCCAGATTTTTTTCAAGTTTCATCCAACACATCCACTGTTTAAAAATTAAAAAGCAAGATTATGTATTAACGCTAAAATCCTCTAGTAATGCCAAATAACAGTACTAAAAAACCCCATAAAAATAAATGTCTTCTCTATTTTTTCTTCAAGAAAGGCTTGTAGATTAATTTTATTTTTTTCATAGTTAACTTTTAACACTTTTCCTGAAAGGAATTTTCACAAAAGATAGCTAGATCAGTGCTTTCAGCAGGGATTCTTCATGAAGCAAAACTAAAAACATCTTACAAGCAGAAAAAGCAATTATATTGTTCTAAACCATAAAAAAACTCCTGGAAATGTAGAAATTATGTCGAGTGTTTTCTTTATAGTGTTTTCTTTTTATTCTTTGTAGTGAGATATCATTATATTTATATGTTTAACTAGGTACATACATATATATGTGCACATTGGTTTTGTATTTTCAAAATGCTTGAGACAGTATGTTCTTTTTTTTTTTAACAATGAACAAGGTACAATCTCTTTTGAATTTGCTGGTTAATTGACTATTAC
>WHYT01017156.1:24802-47460 GCA_009806455.1 Tetrax tetrax
TCAGTGGACTCGGCCGGGCCTAGGGTGGACCCACTGCTGGCCAAGGCTGAGCCGATTGGGAGCAGAATGTCCCGTGATAGCGCCTCTGCGATAACGTATTTAAGAAGGGGAAAACAGAAAAAAAAAGAGAAGAGAAGATGTGACGAAGCTGAGCAAGGGCAGAGGCAGAGGCTCCTGGCCAAGATTCTCCTGCAGCCTGTGGTGATGACCATGGTGGAGCAGGTTGTCCCCCTGCAGCCCATGGAGGTCCACAGAGGAGCAGAGATCCACTTGGAGCCCGTGAAGGACCCCGCACCGGGGGATGTGGATGCCTGAATGTGGCTGTGGCCCATGGAGGGCCCGCTGGGACAGCCGTTCTGGAGAGACTGCACTCCGTGGAAGAGATGACCTACGCCGGAGCAGTTTAATGAAGGAGCAGTTTAATGAAGGACTGTAGCCCATTAGAGGGACCCCACACTGGAGCAGGGGAGGGATGTGAGGGGTTCTTCCCCCAACTGTGAAGCAGCGGCGTAAAACAACACATGATGAACTGACTGCAACCCCCATTCCCTCTTCCCCCCTGTGCCGCTTGGGGTGGGGGGAAGGTAGTAGAGATAATGTTAAGCTTGGGAAGAGGGAGGGGTGGAGGAGGTTTATCTTATTTCTCTGTCTCACTATCCTGCTAGTTTTAGTAATCAATGAATAGTTTTTCTAAAGTCGAGTCTGTTTCTGCCCGTGACGGTAACTTTAAGGATTTTCTCCCTGTCCTTATCTCAAACCTTGAGCCGTTTTTTCTTATATTACCTCTCCCTATTCGCTCAGAGGGTGGGGGGAGTGAGAGAGAGAATGCGTAGTCTGTCCGGATCGGGGCTGAACTACGACAGTTATTTTGGTGTCCAACGTGGGGCTCGAGGAATTTGAGATAAGGATTGAGTTTAATTGGAGCGGTAACGGGCAGAACAGGCATTGAACTCGACAAAAGAGCAAAATGATTAGAGGAAATTTATGTTCTGATTGTGGTGAAGGGATAAGTGGTGAATAGTGTGTAAATTGTATGGTCTAAGTCTATATCTATCCACTGTTGGTGTTGTGAGGATATTATTTTGATTTTGGTGCGGGGAATAGTTCTTTTTTTTCTGTTGATGTGTGTGTATTTTAATTAGAATTCTTAAATACGTAATTCGCAGAGGCGAGGGGTTTAGTGAGTGGCCCCCCTCACTAAACAAAACCACAACAGACAGCAAGTAACAAAAAAAAAATACTTTCAGAATATAATTTTCCTATTGGTTATATGTACGTCTAATGGTAGTTTATCTTCCATGGAACAGAATATTTGTTCCTGTGGCGCGTAAGCCTCTGCTAACAGACACCTACCTGCCTATATGCACTTTCTTTCTCTCTCTCCTCAGAGGGACAAAGAGAGAAAATAAGATGACGAAGCTCATAGGCTAAGATAAGGACGGTCATTCTTGACTCCTCTTAACCACACTGAGTGGAGCAGGTGAATGGGGCTTGGGAGATTATGGTTATAGTTTGCTACTTCTTCCCTCTCACACTTTTCTCTCCTCTGTAGAGGGCTCTTGTACAGACTGCAGTTCTTCAGGAAAAAAATGTGCTCCATTGTGAGTCCTCCATAGACTGCAGGAGTATCTGTTCCAGTGCCATGGAGCACCTCCTCCTCCTTCTCTGATCTTGGTGCTCCCTTTGTTGTTTTTGACTTCTTTTCCCTTTCTACTCTCACTGTCAGGCACCTTTTACCTTTTTGCAAATATATTTTCCGTAGGCACCACCATGATGCCTGCTGGGCTGAGCCATACCCTGTGGTGGGTCTGGAGCCAGCTGGAACCAGCTATGTTCAGCACAGGGCAGCCCCAGTCTCTCTTCGCAGAGGCCACCCCTGAAGCTCCTCTGCTGCCAGCACCTGGCCACATGCATCTGATACTGTTCCATAGAGCAGAACTTTCCGCATTTTTTTTTAAAAGCCTGTTTATGAGACTTCCACTTGAAATAGTATTGAAAGCCAGACAGTATGAGATTCATTTGGCTAAGCAGAGATATCTAAAGTGTGAATGAATCTTATTTAACTACAAAATCTTGATTCAGTTCCAAACATGAATACCTAGGTTTATCCAAGATGCCAGAAAATTCTGCATAATGCTGACAGAACTTGAGAAAGATCTGCACATTTCAAGGGTGCCAGACCCGTTTACAGGTGGTATTCCCCAGGGCTCGCTATTGGAGCCAGTTCTGTTGAATATCTTTATCAGTTATCTAGATGAGCGGATTGAGTGTACCCTCAGTAAGTTTGCAGATGACATCAAGTTGGGCAGGAGTCTAGATCTGCTTGAATGCAGAAAAGTTCTGCAGAGGGATATGAATAGGCTGGATTGAGGGGCTGAGGCCAACTGTCTGAGATTCAACAAGGCTAGGTGCCAGATCCTACACCTCAGTAACAATAACTCCATGCAATGATACAGACTTGGGGAAGAGTGGCTGGAAGCTGCTCACTGGAAAAGTATCTGGGGATATTCGCCAACAGTCAGCTGAAAATGAGCTGTTAGTGTGCCAAGGTGGTCAAGAAGGCCAATAGCCTCCTGGCTTGTTGTAAGAGACTGTCAAATGTTTGTCTCAACATTGTCGAAATGTCAAACCACTACCTAAACAATGGAACATCAGTTAAGCCATAGGACTAGAGTCTTCCTGTTTTCCTGCAAGTCGATTCCCTTATCTTGCAAGCCAATTCCCGTTATCTTGCAAGCCGGTCAAGCCACAGGACTAGACGCTTTCTGTTTTTCCTCCTGTTTTCTTGCGAACCTGAACACAGAGCTGATTCTGCAAAATTTAGCCTTACCTCTACGTATGTGCCCAGACCCAGGCCAGAAAAACAGAGGGGCCCAGAAATGGTATTGGGCATGCGTATTACCGCCAAGTGAGGGATGTGGCCAAGCAAACCAGCTCTTGGAGTATGTGACATGATTCTTGGAAGGACAATGAATATGCAATGAGACGAACAATAAAAGGACAGAAAGAACCAACATCAGAAGGGAACCAACATTGACTGAACCAACATCGGAACCAACATCTGATGGAACGTTCCGCCACCAAGTGAACTGGACTGTCGAGACACCGCAACTCCATGGTGGTAGCTATTGCAACTGAAACTCTTTTCCCTCTTTCCTTTCTTTCTCTCTTTTCTCTTGCATTTACAAACTTCTTGTCTGGTTAATAAAGTTACCTGGTGCTTGATTCCATTTCGAGTCTTAATTCTGTTCCTGACAACACGAGCAAAACCACGCTCCGGTGTGTGAGAGATTGGTCTAGCCACCCCTAGACTCCCAGACTCGTCTGAGGTTGGCTAGAACGCAAGGGGGCCTTCCTCTCATCCGAAATTGGAGTGTGACACTTGTATTAGAAATAGTGTGGCCAGAAGGACTAGGGAAGTGATTGCCCCATTACACTCAGCATTGTGAGGCTGCACCTCGAATACCGTTTTGGGCCACTCACTACAAGAAATATAATGAGGTGCTGGAGCATGTCCAAAGAAGAGCAACAAGGCTAGGGAATGATCTAGAGAATACATCTCATAAGGAGCAGCTGAGGGAACTGGGGTTGCTTAGTCTGGAAAAAAAGAAGGCTGAGGTGAGGCTATCACTCTCTACAACTATCTGAAAGGAGATTTTAGTAAGGTGGCTGTTGGTCTCTTTTCCAGGTTACAAGCAATAAGACAAGAGAAAATCGCCTCGAGTTGCACCAGGGGAGGTTTAGATTGGATATGAGGAAAAATTCCTTCACTGAAAGGGTTATCAAGTGTTGGAACAGGCTGCCAAGGGAAATGGTTGAGTCATCATATCTGGAAGTATTTAAAAGGCAGACATGTAGATGTGGCACTTAGGAACACTGTTTAGTGGTGGACTTAGCAGTGTTAGGTTAGGACTCGATGATCTCAAAGGTAATTTACAACCTAAAAGATTCTATGATTCTATGTTTCTACAGCCCACAGTGATGACAGTTACCAATTTTTAAGTAATGGTTTTAAATGTAGCATACCTATGTTTGAGTTAGTTTGCTGGTAGTTAGTAAAGAATCAGTTTTAGATGATAATGAAGTTGACCATGTTTTTGACATATACTTCAGGACTGATAACTTGCATGTCTGATGCCCTAGAGTACCTGAAACATCCACACAAATCCTGCAGATATTGCGCAATAACTGTAAAAATCCCATCTTCTTCTGGAGTGACAACTGAAGGCCAAGCAAGATAACATAGACTGTCTGTAGTGGTATTAGACATCTAACTGAATAAAAAAATCTACACGTTAGATATTTTGAGATAGAGTGAATCAGCCCTTGATTCAGACTGCAAAAATCAAGTGTTTAAGTGTGGGAACCTGTTTCTTAGCTGGCGTCTAAGCTCCCGTTATTTTCAATGAGGTCTAGAGTTATTCATAGAATCATAGAATCATTTGTGTTGGAAGGGACCTTTAAAGGCCATCTAGTGCAACCCCCCATCCCTGCAAGGAGCAGGGACATCTTCAACTAGATCAGGTTGCTCAGAGCGTCATTAAACCTGGCCTTGAATATTTCCAGGGATGGGGCATCCACCACCCCTCTGGGCAACCTGTTCCAGTGTTCTACCACACTCATTGTAAAAAAATGTTTCCTAGTATCTAATCTGAATCTAGTTCCTTCTATTTAGAAACCATTACCCCTAGTCCTATCACAACAGGCCCTACTAAAGAGCTTTTACCCATCTTTCCTGTAGACCCCCTTTAGGTATTAGAAGGCTACTATAAGGTCTCCCCAGGGCCTTCTCTTCTCCAGGCTGAACAGCTCCAACTCCCTCAGCCTGTCCTCATAGGAGAGGTGCTCCAGCCCTCTGATCATCTTCATGGCCCTCCTCTGGACCCTCTCCAAATGGTCCATGTCCTCCTTATGTTGGGGGCTCCAGAACTGGACACAGTACTCCAGGTGGGGTCTCACCTGAGCAGAGTAGAGGGGCAGAATCACCTCCTTTGACCTGCAGGCCACGCTCCTCTTGATGCAGCCCAGGATGCAGTTGACTTTCTGGGCTGCAAGGGTGCATTGTCAGCTCATGTTAAGCTTCTTGTCCACCAGTACCCCCAAGTCCTTCTCCTCAGGGCTGCCCTCAATCCTTTCTCCACCCAGCCTGTATTTGTGCCTGGGATTGTCCAGACCCACGTGCAGGACCTTGCACTTGGTCTTGTTGAACTTGGTGAGGTTTGCACAGCCCCACCTCTCCAGCCTGTACAGGTCCCTCTGGATGGCATCCCTCCCCTCATCCTCTCTGAATGCAGCCATCCAGCCAACTCCTTATCCACCAAGTGGTCTGTCTATCAAACCCATGTCTCTCCCATTTAGAGAGACTATTATGCCACACAGACAGCCAGTTCATATATGAAGGGGATGATAGTGGTTTTTATTTCATATTCAAAGTCCCTAATTTTTTTTCAGAAAAGCATCTTCCAGCGTGTTTGCAAAATTTATACCATAGTGAATCTTTAATTTCAATATAATCTTCTCTATGTTAACATCATAAAAATAGGGGAAGATTTTAAATTTTATTTTTTTCTTCCCAAATGCTTTATTGACAAAGCTTTTATAAAACAGGGTCATACACATAGCTTTATAAACCTAACGTATAATAAATAAACCTAAAGGAAAATGTGCCATGACTATTAATGCAGAAGTCTTAAACAAAGTATTGTTCTAGATACCTTAAATTACCAGGCTACACTTGAATATCGAAGCAGAGACCCCATATTGAGAATACTGAAAAGAATGACTCTACAGAAAAGTATTTTGCAAATACTTATTCATGCAAAACTAAGAAATGAAGGTTCTCTGAGGTTTTCCAGATAAATGTTTAATGTTTCACATTGGCAGTGATCTGTCAACCCCCTTTCAAAGAACTGCCTTCAATCGCCTCACATGGTAAAGTTCCTTCAGCCCAAAGAGCCTTGACATACTGTAGGGGCAATATACTAGTTGAGCTTTCCTCAGCAAACACTGATCTCCAGATCTCTTGCTGAACGACTTATAAAGAGTCAGTGATAAATAATTACACATCCTGGCTTAATGAAGGGACATACTTTATCCTGTTTAGCAGCTTTATTGTAGGAACAAGGGGAAGGACAGCTTTAAAAGACGTAGTCCTGCATTGGATACAAAACTTGCATTACCCCAGCATATCACAAAATGCCAAAATGACTCATTTCTACATCATTACTTGTATTTTCCCCTCAAGAATTAGATTTTAAGGATGGAGTCACCATCATGCAAATTCTAACCTAATGCTTGACTTAACATCATTAAAATGTAAAGCCCAGTTAGACAATTGCTAACATTTCTGCTTCTGTCCAGCTCCCTACAGATTAGCCTGCTGTACCTTAGGGCCACCTTAGAGCAGCACGAGGGGAAGAGAATTGGCTTTGTTTTCAGATTCATTCAATTTAGAATGAACAGATAAGGCCAGTGCTTGTTCAAAGTGAGTATTTCACTGGCTCTAGCTCTATTATGAGAGATTCAAACCTTAAGCATTTTGGGGACTGGGGGGGTAGCTAGAGAGGAAACTTAAGAATTAAGGGATAGGGGTGCAATATTACTAGTATTGGGTTACTGGATTCAGTGAGTTTTCTTGGGAATTTCTTTTTCAGTACCCTTTTTTTTTTGCTGCAACATTAACTTCTTAATAATATTATAAAAATGTCTACCCTCGTTATTCCTTTGAGCTTTACTACCATCTTTTACATCTTGCAAAGGACACAAGAAATAAATGAAGATATGTCATGATATAAATGTTCTGTTGACATGAGGTTGGAATGGCTAGATCTTTTGAGTGGTGCATTCATTCCAAATAAATGCTTTGCATCCTTCTATCATGTATGCAACAAATATTGCAACCTAAAAGGGTACAGTTATTTATTCTCTATTCTTCATGTGTTTTAAAATTAGATATAATTTACCCTACAAAATATTTTCCTAGTTTCAGTGGGAGCAGAACAATAGGAAAACCAGTAATGGACTGGTGTGTGTGCAACACTCCCTTATATCACTACAGACTGGGTCTAGTCTGTAAGCCTGAAGCTGGATTTAGCTGAAGCTTAGATATCTTCATCCAAACTGTGATCCAAATGTCCTTACAGTTTTAAGACTTGAAGCATCTGAACTCTTTAAAGAAAGCCACAAATTTATTTCATTTCATTTGGAAGGCTCTTAAGGTGTGATATTTGCCCTAGCCTCAGGCAGTTGTACTACAGAGAATAGAAGGAAAGAACTATATATATTTAGGGTGAGACTGACCTATTTTATACAGATATCTTAGCATGGGATCTACCATACCACATGAAGTTACAGTTTTCTCTTCACTAATTGTAAAGAGAGACTAAGCTGGGTATCTACAATACAAGTATTTACAAAAGAGGTGCTTAAAGTTAGTATGGAGACATCCCACATGCAAGAGTCCTGTTTCTACTCATGTTAGAAACTTCCCCAGTCAGACTAGGTGAGCATATGTGTCACCTTGCTGTTCTTTTACCTAAGACTCTTGAAGATCTCAATTCAGAATGAGTCTTAACTAATAAATAAATAAATAATTAAAACCCTTAATTATTAAAAATAAATGAGATACATTAAAAATCTAATAATCTCTGATGCACAATTTCTATAATAATTTAGTACTGATATTATTACTAAAAATGCAATTAGCAGCATGCTTACTCATCCCCACTCCTCATCTACAAACTCATCTCCTAAGAATATTATTTTCAAAACATTGTGAGGAAGTGAAGGTAGGAGAACTGAATTCTCTCACTGTATCTCTCCTTTTGTACTGCACTGCAACAAAAATTCAAGACCTCTGGGACTGGAAGATGAAGTTATGATTGGGAGGATGATTCTAGGGATGACACAGACTTACAGATTCTGCTTCAAAGTCAGGAGCACCTAAATTTTAATCAAAAGATCCCTTCACCAAGCATATTTTATCAAGTAACTAAGTAAGTAAATAAAGAAAGTAAGCCTCTAAAATTGGGTATCAATGAGCTCCACATAGGACTCTATGTTGAATTACTTTATTTGTATGTTTTTATCAAAAATTGCAAACTTGTGTAACAAAACTATGGTTCTCAAACCTTTTAAACATAAATACACTTATTTCAGAACTTTGAGACTACTGAGGGAAATGTCAAAGATCTACAGAATTTTTTATGAAACAATCAATTGAATTTATGAAATTACATTTCATTTGAAAGTAGATTATTTAAATACAAACTAAAGGTAAAGTAAGTTTGCACATTTGATGTAGTTACATAAAATTGTGAATCTTACAGTTCACAGTTACTACAGTAATAGAAAATGAAATACTTTAAGACTACATGCTTAAGAAACTGAAATATTTATGTTGTGGTTAGATTGAGATAGTAGAGATATCCAGGGAAGCTGAGCACTCTGCCAATAACAGAAGTTTTGCTGGAAATCCTTAACCTGGCAGGAGTAAAATAAAGTCTTATATAAGTAAAATCAACTGTCCGTCTCCAGTTTCAGCTCACATCATTGTCTCATTTTTTTGCTTTCCTTTAATTCTGAACATTTTTTTTATCTATGTTTAATTCTTAGTGTAGCTCACATTCTCTTTTTCCCTTCTTTTGTTGCCTATTTTTATTTCTATTTTATATCCCTTTCCTGCTTTAAATTCTTTCTTTCTTTTTCTTTGTTTTAATAGCTCTCTTTCAGTTATCTCTGCTAAAGCTCTTTTCATCCTTTACAATATTTCTGTTGCTTTCATTTCACTATTTTTATATTAAAAAAAAATTATTTATTCCTTTGCATTAGCCTGATTTTCTAAAGAACGTTGGCGTATGCAAACACTATACTTTTTTTAGCTGTCTATCTGTCTCACATCGGTAACTTCTGAATCTGATGGCTCATTAACAAATACTAACAGAAGACTACTGAGTTTTAAAAATAAATCATTTCCCAATAGGTTTGGGAAAGTTGTCTGTTGGCTGGAGGGCAGGGATCTAAATTGATAACCCATCAACTGAGAGGTGGTTACTATCAAACTCCATTCAAAGCAGCAGCAGCTGAAGATAATGGCGCTGCTGTCAGCCAGCTCAGTGCATGCTACAACTTAGCCTGCCGAGCAGGTGAGGAACATGGGTGGGCAGTAGCCCCAGGCACTAGCAAGAGAAGAATGTATGTCAGCAATCTGCAGGAAATTGGGCAGCTTCTTTAGTTTGGTTGCTCATCAGCTTTTATTTTCTCCTCTTCCTCCTGCACCGCTGAAGTTAAGCTAAGTGAAATGCTTTGATGCTGCAGAAAGTCATTGCAGTGCTTAAGTTGTTGGATTTGTCCCTGATATACACAACAACCGACTTTGGTGAACAGGACAGCAGAAAGGCTTCTGTTCTCTTGTGTACAGAATTGAGCTATTAACCAACACTGGCTGAGCAAAGCAGATAGTTAAAATTGTGGTTACCAAATAAGTGGGTTTTTTTGAGGACTAACCATCCTAAATAATTGCATAAGAGGAGCTTAGTTACTAGCACATCTTCTAAAAGCAGCATTTGCATTTCTGTATTTTTATTGTACTAGAGACAAGAACTTTATGTTGTTCAATTTTGCAGCATCTTCCTTATTTTTAAAGAATAGCCATCCTATTTTCTACTACCCTTAATCCCCCTATGTTAGAAATGCCCACAAGATTGCATTAATTTAATAGACTTCTTAGCCACTTAGCCACTGTTACAGCTTTCACCACCTACAGTTCTGAATCAAAGGAAGTTTTGTTTGTTTGTTTGTTTGTTTTTATAAAGGCTTGTATTTTTATATTCTATCTGATTCCAGGATGATCACTGTCAAAAGGATCTTCTTTATAATGAGGCTACTGAGAAAGCAATGAGTGAGAACTGTTTTACTTTACCTTTTATACAACTAAAAAGCCTGAAATTCTTCCTAAACTATTTTCTATGTTTACATTTAATTTATTTACTCTGAAATCCAACAAATGTATTTTTAGTGTGTCATAAAAATAATCTAATCTAGATCATGCCTTTAAAAATTAACTTAAAAAAATTGTGCAACATTTAGAATCACAGAATCATAGAATGGTTAGAGTTGGAAGGGACCTTCAAAGGTCATCTAGTCTAACCCCCCTGCAAGGAGCAGGGACATCCCCGACTAGATCAGGTTGCTCAGAGCCTCACCCAGCCTGTCCTTGAATGTTTCCACCTCTCTGGGCAACCTGTTTCAGTGTTCTACAACTTGCATTGTAAAAAATTTTAACCTAAAATCCAATCTAAATCTACCTCCCTCTATTTTAAAACCATTACCCCTTGTCCTATCACAACAGACCCTACTGAACAGCCTCTCCCCATCTTTCTTGTAGGCCCCCTTGAGGTACTGGAAGACCACTATCAGGTTTCCCCGGAGCCTCCTCTTCTCCAGGCTGAACAGCCCCAACTCTCTCAGCCTGTCCTCATAGGAAAGGTGCTCCAGCCCTCTGATCATCTTCATGGCCCTCCTCTGGACCTTCTTCAGCTGGTCCATGTCCTTTTTATGTTGGGGACTCCAGAACTGGACACAGTACTCCAGGTGGGGTCTCACCAGGGCAGAGTAAAGGGGGAGAATCACCTCCCTTGACCTGCTGGCCACACTCCTCTTGATGCAGCGCAGAATGCAGTTGGCCTTCTGGGCTGCAAGGGTGCATTGCCTGCTCATGTTGAGCTTCTTGTCCACCAGCACTCCCAAGTCCTTCTCCTCAGGGCTGCTCTCGATCCATTCTCCGCCCAGCCTGTAGTTGTGCCTGGGATTGCCACGACCCACGTGCAGGACCTTGCACTTGGCCTGGTCGAACTTCATGAGGTTGGCACGGACCCACCTCTCCAGCCTGCCCAGGTCCCTCTGGATGGCATCCCTCCCTTCCAGCATGTCAACGGCACCACAGAACTTGGTGTCATTGGCGAACTTGCTGAGGGTGCACTCTATCCCACTGTCCATGTCGCCCATGAACAGGGCTGGGCCCAACATGGACCCCTGAGGGATGCCACTTGTGACTGGTCTCCACTTGGGCATCAAGCTGTTGACCACCACTCTCTGAGTGCGGCCATCCAGCCAAGTCCTTATCCACTGAGTGGTCCATCCATCAAACCCTTGCCTCTCTAGTTTAGAGAGAAGGATGTCATGCGGGACAGTGTCAAATGCTTTGCACAGGTCCAGGTAGATTATGTCTGTTGCTCGTCCTTTGTCCACCGATGCTGTTACCCCGTCATAGAAGGCCTCCAAATTGGTCAGGCACGATCTGCCCTTGGTGAAGCCATGTTGGCTGTCACCAACCACCTCCTTGCTCTCCATGTGCCTTAGCATGGTTTCCAGGAGAATCTGCTCCATCACCTGTCAAGCTCCATCTGCTCCATCTGCTTCATCCTGTATCAAGCTCTGATGCATAGAAATTAAAAAAAAAAACCCAAAACACTTTGGATATCAGCTTTCCTAGTTTAGAAACAATGAGCTATCTAATGCTCACCTAGAAACTATAGGAAGTAGTTTGGATATAAACCTGTGTGATCAAATTATAAAGTAAAGAGATGTGAAACTTTGTTACAGCCTAATAAAATCTACTGAATTTAGATTCTATATTTAAACCTTACACTGAATTAAAAAAAAAATAAGTAAAAGAAGAAAAAAAAATTTCCAAAAAACAAAAACCAAACTGAAACTCCCCAACCTGCTCCGCCCAAAAAAGCCAGAAAACTTCCAGGGTAGCTTATCAATCATTGTGCTTCCATTTAACAAAGTTCTTATTTTTTCCTCCAGCAACAAAGGCAGCAACTACTCCTAGTAATTTACAGGCCTACAGTTTACAGTCGTAAAATATTCATTCCTATATTCCTTTAAACATTAGCTCTTTGAAAAGAGGGGATCATTTTCCTCTTTTAGATCAAAAGGGCAGGAAATAGTGTACTGAATTTCAAAAACTCTTTCTGCTGGAGCGTAAGTAATGACTAAATGGGAAGCCATTAAGTAACAGCTTTATTCAGTTGCTGTTACTGCCATCACCCTATTTACACACTGAACTGAATTACCTCTTGTACGGTATCTTTGTGTAACTCCAGCAAAATAGCCATAGCTGAAGCCTGTTTCACTACAGAGTCAGACACTAGGCAAAGTGCCTGTAAATGCTCTTTGCCTGCTATTGTTAAGCTGGTGCTAACAGAAATAGGAAAAAATTACCACACTAGTTTATCTAGAAATACACATGCCACTGCGGCAAGTACAGGAGACACAGAGAACTGAGGCATTCCTCTTGTCAGTAGTGAGACAACAGGGGAATTGAGAGCAAAGATCATAGTATGATGATCTCATTGTGACCGTAATTAAGATTTCTTGGTTTGTGTGTGCCTGAAAGAGAACACTTATGGCTGCAAAACTACTTTGGGAGAGAGGAGAAATTATTTTTGAGTAAAATATCTCGTGCAAGTTCTGTCTTTTTTTTCTTAAAACTGTAATCAATCTCAAAACCCACAGAGTTAAACTCTAATGTAGGCTAAGTGACATGAACAGTACGTAATGACATTATGTAATGTCATTTGACAGAAAACCAGAAACTTATCTACATTTCAATTAAGACAGGGAATTTGGCATTCACTTTTCCACTTTTTTTTTAGTAAGTATATCTTTATATTAAAATGTCCAGACTATAAAGGGACTTCCTTTCAGGCAAGTCACACTACAAAATAAGCTGACAGAAGCCCCTTTTCTCCAATTATATATGTATTTCGGGAAAAAAAAAAAAAAACAAGCAAACAAACAAACCCCATATTGCAATCCAGTACTTGGTTTGCAGCGGTGCTGCTACTTTCTTTTGATCTTGCATCTTCTTTCTCACTGTCAATCGGGAGTTGTTGATTTTTTTTAATTGTGGAGTTGCATAACATTATTATATAAATACTTCCTTATCCTCCAAAGCAGTAACCCTCTGCTGAGAAGTCAAGCAATACTGCAGAGCTCTGCAACAAGATTCGAGGGCTTGAGATGTGACCTTCAAGTGAATATGTTTTAACCAGCAAATTTGATTACCATGCATAGGAACATTAGGGACCGTTTCTCCTATGAAGGCATGGAGGAGCTGCTCCATAAACCTCCAAACTCAAGTTAGTAGTATCTATCTTGGAAAATTCTGCTCTGAATGCCTTAATTTACGTAATGCCATGTTAGTCAGCCTTGACTCAGCCTGACTACACCAAGTTCATCAATCAATTTTCTTGTGCAAGGCATCATCCTCAACTGCTGAAGCGCAGAGGCTGAGAAATGCATCTTACTATGTTGAAGTTATTCTTGAGGCTAAAAGCCACTTTTCAGGCAATGCTCAGAAGTTTACTACATTTACAGTGAAGAAGAGAAAGGATGTAATAAGAAAGCAGTTCTTTGGGCTTGCTCAGCTCATTATCCTACATTTTTTGACTCATCCTTCAGAAGTTGAATAGCACGAGACAAAGCTAAATAATTCTTGGCATCTGATTTAGATATATCCTTCCTCTAGTCCTTATTAGTGCTACAGTTCCTTGCCTGACAGGGTAACAAGCAACTTAGATTTTCCATTAATTCATTCCAAAGCATGTTAGCCTTAGAGACATTTATCTGAAGTGAGCTGGGAAAAATAACTTTTTTTTTCTTTGTTCAACAAAGTAAAGCTATGATGTTTATCCTTGTGCAGTCTGTCCTCTTAAATGATTTTAAAAGAATATGTCAAATTCATCTGGAGGCTTCAGCCAAATCAGATAATTGCCATCTCATAAAATCTGCTTTTAGGGTCTCATTTTTAATTTACGATCAGCAATTCTTAAAGTAGTCATTAAAAACACTACTGAGGGGAAAAGAAAAAGTCAAATGAAACCCTTCTTGATTTTGTAGAACTCACCACCGGAGCTGTAATTACATCCTCAGAACATAATTATTTAGAGTTTTGGCATTAGCAGACCTTCTGAACAGGCAGAATTATTAAGAATTTTAATTAAGTAATGTAAAGCTTTTAACATTTTTTAGTATATAAGTTTGGAGAAGAGAGAGCAATCAGGTTAAGGCCAGGACTTGGTAGCTTAACATGCTTGTTTCTTCTGGGCCTCTGGGATGTGAGTAGCTTTGCAAAAGACAAGAGCTTCCCTGTACAAGTCCTAGAATTATTAATATACATTTTAATGAGTAAAAGGTATTAGAAGCTTTTCAAACTAGAATTTGCAAGCTCAAAATTAACTTTAACATCTTACTAGATTATGACAATATGCAAGTTTGATTTTAAGATAATGACAAATATGGAGTTGTTAAAAGCATGTGTTATTCTATATAGTCTAGCCAGTAAGAACATTACTTGTAGAGTTGAAAGATCATAAAAGGTAGATATCTAAATACGATGGTTTCTGTAAATTTTTTGGTATTTATTCCTAAATTTCTTAACAGAATTGAGCGATGACAAAAAAATGAATATGGGTGTGAAGTTGTCTGCAAAGAAATGAAAATTTACATAAGAACAGGAAAAACACATAACCTGACCTTACTTAAGGAAACATACATAACCTGACCTTATTTAATTATAGAATCATAGAATAGTTAGAGTTGGAAGGGACCCTCAAAGGTCATCTAGTACAAGCCCCCTGCAAGGAGCAGGGACATCTCCAACTAGATCAGGTTGCTCAGAGCCCTATCCAGCCTGGCCTTGAATGTTTCCAGGGATGGGACATCTACCACCTCTCCAGATAATCTGTTCCAATGTCTCACCACCCTCATTGTAAATATTTTTTTTTCCCTATATCAAGTCTGAATCTGCTTCCTCCTGTTTTAAAATTATTACCCCTTGTCCTATCACAACATGCCATACTGAAGAGTTTTTCCCCATCTTTCCTGTAGGCCCCTTTTAGGTAGTGGAAGGCTATTATCAGGTCTCTGCAAAGCCGTCTTTTCTCCAGGCTGAACAGCTCAAACTCTCTCAGACTGTCCTAGCAGGAGATGTCCTTGAAGTATGGTAGGTATTCCTATCAATTGTCAAAATAATTTATTAAAAATAATTTTTCCTCTTTATATTTCATGCTCCTACTATTATGCTAGGTAGAAGAGATTGTTTTCCAAAAGATTAGGTGGCAGAAAAGCATAAAGATTTTATATGATTGTTACTTTGACTACTTTGTGAAGGAAACTTAACATCCCCTTTCCTTCAGCTGTTCTTTTTCTCCAAAATCTAGCAAAAAAAGTTTTTTCTTTGCTAAATGCATTTTGAAACATCAAGCACCATATAAAAAGACCCTGAAATATATTTCTGAAATGTAAGAACTCCTTCACATTTCAGAAATTTGTCACTGAAAGATTAGTTAAAAACAATCATATCATACTTTAACCTTCGACCTTTCTTTGGTGATGGAATGCTTTTTCTGTATGGCTTATATACAAATGAGACTTGTACTGGCCACAGTACATCATGTCTGCCTTCTTACTGTGAGTTAATAGTAGCCTGAGGACTCCTTTTGTGCTCAGCTCTGCTGTTTATTCATTTTACCCAGAGGTCAGTAGCTGCTCAAACCATCATGAACTGCTGAAAACATGTTCACATTTTCTTTTGAACCAGCTGCTGATTCTGAGAAAAAAGACTCTATATGGAAATCCTTACCAATGAAGGGCTGTAAAAATATAGTTTTCAAGTATATGTTAGAGAATAAGGGAAAGTTTGACAGAATTCTTTTGTAAGATTTATAGTAGAATTGGGCATTGTTCAAAAAAAAAAAACCCCAAAGATATTTTATATGGAAATGTAATAATAATACAAAACGGGGCCAACTAATGTAGTTACAGGTACAGCGAAATCATTAAATGAGTTCTCTGATTTTTCCAAAAGACTACGTTCAAACTATTTATTTTTTTTAATATTGTAGATGGAAGAATAAGTGAAAATATTGTTTTCTAGTACTTTGGACAAATTCTGAACTGATAAACTTCTCTTTAAAAAGCAAAAATTACTATAACAATTGAAGAGCTTACTTTCCTATTGAAGCCAAATAATTGAAAATTCTTTCTGCTTCTTCAGTTACACATATTGGCTGATTTTAAACAGTGAAGGAAAATATCTTTGCAAGAATAAACTGCATAACAAGGTTATGTAAATCAGGTAAATCATAATTTGTGATGTAAATTAAAGAAAAGAAATTTAAAACCATTCTTTCAATGCAAGATTCACTCTGTTACTCTGGATTACGTAAGGCTAAATGTATTACTTACAGGGCACTGAAAGATCATACTAAATAGCAGTAGTGCAGATGTCCCCAGTCCTGAAACTCTCTGGAAATTAGTCTGATTTAGGACTGTAGTTTTCAGTTTTAAGATAAGGATAAACCTAAGAAATGGATTCAGCAAAAATTTCTATGTCTATCAAGTGAGGTCTAAGAGCCGACATTCTGATGACTCTGAAGATACGGGTTGTCTGCCCCTCTGAGCCTGTTTTTAAGGCCACCTCAGTAAAAGTACCTCTGTCCAAGTGGAGCATAATAATCACTAATCCTCCCCGTAAGGCCCTACAGGACCTCGCTTAGAATATGCTTAGCACGTCAGTTCAGTGAAGGCCACTACAGGACAGTGTCACGTCAGCAGGAGGCATTACTTTCCAGGGTTCTGCTGTAGCCAAATTAAGCAGCAGCACAACAGCTATTTCCCCTGAAGTCTGTTGTCTCATATAGAATGCCCATGTATAAAAGATGAACTGACAAAATAACCAAAGCAAAGCAATTATCTGTCTGAAACACATCACCAATAGTCTGCTTTACGCCCTGAAAAAATGATTATCTCGTTCTAGAAGTTTATTTTGATTGATTCAGTATATGTTTCTTTGGTGAACAGAAAATTGATAGTCAATGCACTGCAAAACTTTTTTTTTCCTGTTTAGGAGTGTTGGTTTACTGAAATCTAAACAGTTAGGAATTAAGTATATTTTAGCAACAAGTTCCTTTTTTTTTTTTTTTTTTTTTTTTAAATAACTCTTAAGAATTGTACAGATGTTAGTATTTTGTTAATACGTTGATTTTTCATTAAATATATTACCTTTTAACTTTAAAATATCTTCTGTTGTAGCACTAGAAATAAAATTTTTAACTGATCTGAGAAGCATTTTCTTCTAAATTTTATTTTGAAAATGTTTGACGTCTAGTATTTCTTTCACAGAAAACTCGGAATTTGCACAGAAGATCAAACTATTATCTGACTATATCAGCCAGTCTCTACCAGTTAAAGGAAAAAAAAAGTACATATGTGCATTATATATTAGCTACACACAAACACATACATATATAAAAATACATGAAAAAGATTGAAGCCTATTCTTTTCATAGACTGAGTCATCTGTAATTCTTACTGACTACTACTGGAGCAGCAGAATTGGTTAAAAAAAAAAAGTACGAAACAAACAAAAAAAAACCAGAACGACAATGATGTTTTTCAGTATTGTATTATGCAATTTTGTTCAGAAACGTCAATAAACTGCATGAGACCCGTTTACACCTCCAGTTCTGCTCGTTGAGGAGCTGCACAGTACAATTATAAGCCACATGGAGACAAGTTGTAGGATTCATAATTTAGAGTGAATTGTCTTGTCAGTCTCACAAATAGAGCATCTGAGGATTGCAAACAGAATCTCAACAAGCTTAATTTCTATTCCACTTTGTATATCAAATGCCCCAACTAAAATTCCATATTGTACTGTGACTGAAGGAACTTATTCCTTCTGGAGGACAGCCACATTTCCTGAGCCTGTCAGTACTCTCAAAAGATAACAGAACTGTCCTTAAGTATTAAAAGTGAAGATGAGATAAGCAGAGGAAATTCACTGATTGTTAGTGCTGTGTTTTTGCCTATCTAATTGCAAAGTGAGAAAGACACATTTGTTCAGCTTGCATTAACTAACCTATCATACAGTTCAATGTACTATTTGGTGAAATGTTGTGGAACACTTGATGTTATGGTAAATTCCACTGTAAAACATGTGGGCTGGCACAGGGAGGCATAGGAAAAACCACAAAACCACAGATGAACTGCAGAGAGTAAATTTATTTTTGTTATTTTGCCAACTCGGGGATCCTCGAAGCAGCACCTGGATAGAGGCACACAAGCGCGGATGCAGGCACCGCAGAGCTTGGTTTCATGTTAAAGGATCTCCAAACCTGCTGGGTTTGCCTGTATTTCAGGGATTTGTGCAGGCATACTCTACCACTGTACTTAGATCTTTCCCACAACAGGGCAGGAATCTCAAGCACATTCAACAGGGTGCCTTTAAGTCTATCACAGGCCTATGTTATCTAAACACAGATGTTCTACTTGTCCAACACACAAGGTCAAACAACAACTAGTATGATGTATCTGGTTTTTGGCACCCCAGCTGCAAGTCACTTGAGTGTGTGTTTACAATCTTCCTCTGTTATTTCTTACATAAACAAAGACCAACTGGATAACAATACTTCATCATCCTGTCTGTTTTGCTTTTATTTTATAAAGATTTACATATTTGTGTTTCTCTAGAGAGCACAGAGTATTGTTCAGTTTCTCGTAGATATGGTCAAATATGGTCTCAGCTGCTATTGAAGCTGCTAGCTATTTTTAAAATCTCCAGCAATACCAACTAATGTAGTCTTTACATACATAGTAACTTCAAAATATAACTTGAAGTTGGACGTTACTTAGTGTCCTGGTTTTGGCAGGGATGGAGTTAATTTTTCCTCTCAGTAGCTGGTATGTTTTGGATTTTGTGTGTGAAGAATGTTGATAAACACCCTGATGATATGAGTTGTTGTGAAGGAGACCAAGGACACCGTCCTGCTTTCCAAGTCTCGCTAATTTGCAAATGCAGGAAGCTGGGAGAAAGACAGACAGAATAATTGATCCAAACTGGCCATAAACGTCATGCTCAGTATATAAGTAGGGGCAGGCCAGAGTGGGTATCTGCCTTCCTGGCATCCATCTTTCCTCCTCGTTTTTGCTGGCATCGTTCCCTCTACCTTGCTGGTTCCCTTCTGCTCCTTTGCTTGCCACTCGGTTTTGTTTCCATGATTGCTGCTTGGGACGGGCTGTATCGGTCATTGGGACATCGGGTGGTGAGAAATTGTACATTGTTCACTTTGTATATTTTAGTATCCTTATATTCTGTTATTATTGTAGTGTTCCCTTGTTATTTTAGTAAATTGTCTTCATCTCAACCCACCAGTTCTCCTTCCTTCCCAATTTTCTCCGCTATCCCACTGGGGAGGGGGAGGGTGAGCGAGAAACTGTGTGGTAATTCAGGCTAAACCATCACACTTAGAGACTCTCTGATGGGAGCTAGCAATTTCACCTTCAGCCTAGTCTAGCAGTGATGGCTAAGCAGACAGTATCTAGCAGTCCACATGAGAGGGGACCAGCACAAGAAATACGTTTGTGTTTCATTTATTACAAAATAAAAACTGTGATTTCCTGGTGATCCTAACTGGTTCTAATTTGATGACTAGCTTAATATTTAAGTCCATGTTCAGCAGCAAATCCCATGATGGTCTGATAAACCTTTTGAATCAGGGAGCTTTGCCCTGCAGCAACTTGCCACCAATGGCAGCGCTTGTCTTGTATGGAGATACTGCTTAGCTGTCAGTGATTCATTTTCTCTCTGAACATAGTAATTCTGGGCTTCTGACTATTCCTTGTGTGGAAGTCTTTGGTTTTAACCACACCCAAGAATCCATTTAGGACTATTCACAAAAAAAAAAACTTACTGTCTTGTCAGTTAAGCAAAATTTCATGGATCTACAGAGGGTCAGAAAAAAATGGGCTGAAGATTACAAAACTTAATATTTCTAGAAAAGTCTGTGTGCAATGTTATTTGACTTATAGGCCCAAATTAAAAATATTGAGAGGAATAGAGAGTTGTCTGTTATTTTTCTTTACTTTCAATGTACAGACTATAGTTTCTTGTTTACAGAATAGAATAGATACATTAAGTCATCTGGAAAGCTTAGGTTTTACCATTTGCTTGGTTTTATTTGGTGTTCGTGTGAGAGTATGGAGACAAGGGAAAAAATGTGCTCTGCACATGGAGTGCAAAGCAAACTCACAGCCCAGGCGGCTATGCCTGTCACCTGTAAATGCACACGGCACAGAAAAGAAGTTGGTTCTTCGTTCTAGCAATGAGACTTATGGAAAGAAAAGCAACTGTATACACTCAGTATTTAATAATATTTAATTACACACATTATTTTTGCAACATGGACATCTGCTTAAAATTTTGAATGCCTTGTATAAATTATTTTAGATACAAACAAATGTATATGGTTTGTTCATTTAACCATAATGAATAACTGACAAAGATAAACTGTTATTAATCTGTTTGCATTTATAAAATGCCAGTGCACAAAACATATTTTGGCTCTGTTTCCTTAGCTTTCTGGGACATTATCAGCCATGCAGGACCATATGTCACCAGAAATAATCACAGATCAGCTTCTTAGTCTTCTGTTTCCTCTGAGGAGGAAAAAAAAATACCTCAAAACAACAAACCTGAAAAACCTCAGGGACCTACAGAAGAAAAACCTATTTTCTATACATTCTATACGTTAAGAATACCAAATTATTTGTGTTCCTCAGCAGTTTTAAGCTGAGATCTTGAGATTTATATTTCACGGAGGTTTGCGCAGTTATAAAATTACACTGGAACAGGTTGCCCAGAGAAGTGGTGGATGCCCCATCCCTGGAAATATTCAAGGCCAGGTTGGATGAGGCTCCGAGCAACCTGATCTAGTTGAAGATGTCCCTGCTCCTTGCAGGGGGGTTGGACTAGATGACCTTTGAAGGTCCCTTCCAACCCAAACCATTTTATGATTCTATGATTCTACTGACCTTCTAAGGACCACATTCGGACCTCCTAGGTTCCAGTTTGAACTGAAGAACTAAGCACTTAAGCAACATCTTTGTTGGCATGATTCCCCTTCTCCCCATATCAAAGACTGTCCCATATTCCTGCCCATAGAGATAAAACTGTGCATCATCCCAGACAAAATTAAAAGCAGTTACGAAGTGAGATGTCTCAAAGAAATGCCTTGATGAGCAGTTCGGACAGCATGGTCACTACACATTTAAAATAGAATTCAACCTCAAATTCAGATCCCTAAATATAGGCGTATATAAAAGAGTTATCTACACGATTTAGCTATCTATCTAAGCTTTCATTAGGCGTGATGAATGTTTGCTGAGATGCCAGACTCCCTGAATACTTGATTAAAGTAAATTATGTCATCCCTAGCCATTAGAAGACACCCACTTGTAGAAAGTTTTAGGTCTTAACTTGGGAATCCCTTCAGTAGTACCATATGTTAAATTCCTAAGCATAAGTTTGTAAAAATGGTAACTTTTAAACAAGAGGCTTACTAGTTTATAGTCTCAGCAACTCATGATATTGTGTTGGGGTAGCAAATGTATAGCAAGTGTAAGCAAATGTATTCATGCAGGAAAGTAAGAAGAGCTGGACAGTCCTTAGATCTTTTTTTCCCCTCAGACAGGCTAATACAGAATATGCTTTTTTGGGAGGGGGAACCTACAAGAATGATTTTTCCAGTATGTGCATTATTAGTAGATATTAGTCTTTTAAAATGCAAACTAAAAAAAAAACCTCTGACTGAAAAATGTCTTGCTAAATGTCTTTGTCTTCCAGATATATAGTATGAGCAAAACTCAGCCCTGAGGTAATACTGCAGTACATTAAAGATAAAAGAAGGAAAATGTCTCTCAATACCAGACACAGTTTCAGTATTGAAAGGTATATATTTTTCTTTTCCCAAAATAGCATTTCACTACTTCATTGTAAGAATCTGAATCGCATCAGAGAGCTTTGTAAGCTCAGAGTTTTTTGGTTTTTGGGGTTTTTTTTGTGACTGTATATTTTACCTGTGAGTTTTTAAATTAGTATGTTAATTACTTGGGATTATTTTCTTTTTAGCTCAATTTAAAAAAAAACAAAACAAAAACAAAAACCAAAAAACCAAACCACAAACCCAATTAAAAACCACCAATGAAGGAAATACACTCCTAGAATATATTAGTGAAAAGAGTATTGCATAAAGCTGAGCTAGAGACAATGTGAATTCAGTATTGAATTAATAAGGTAGGAAGAGTTTTCTTCCATGAATTCCTGAGACAAAGATTTATCACTTGCTTGTTGAGCCTGACTGACTGTGAAAAGAAACAAGTAATTTGATTTCAGAGACAGCACATCTTCAACATTCAGTGTGACACCCTGACTTTTAAATTTTCAAGTCAAGTCCTTACACAAGAGCCTTATGATTCTGTTTGACAGAACTCAGGCTCAGAGTTTAAATGAATGGCAGAAGTGAAATTTCAAATTTTCAGCTGAAACTGGACAAATTACATTATTCAGCTTGATACTGTCTTTGAATTTCATCAGGAGATTTACATTTCTATCAGCTTGTTTTATTGGCTTTATAAGATGTACTGCTTATTATTAATATAACATGTTTGGGGGGGTTGTTAGCACTCTCATTCTCTTTCCTGAATCAGAAAAAAGTTTCTGAGGTGCTTTGGTCAAGCAGAGGATTTTCAAAAGATTTTTTTTTTTTTTTTTTAATGGATCAGAAGGCTTTAAAAACAAGCCTGTGCTG
>WHYT01017156.1:79209-102863 GCA_009806455.1 Tetrax tetrax
TTTTTTTTTTTTTTTTTTTTTCCTCACTTGCGTTCTCTGGCTTTATCCCCAGCCCCTAACTTCAGAAGCATGAGGAGAAAAAGCCACTCAGAAATGAGAAATGCAGTACACAGATAATGCTTATCACTGAATGCTGTAAGGAAAGTAGCATTATGAAGTAAAACTATGACCTTTATGCTCTCAAATCCTTTCAAATATTCTGCTTATTAGCCCCTTGAGACCACCTATGCTAGTACTTTCAGATAATCAGACAGGATCAGACCTTTCCTGCTTACCAGCCGCTGAGGGAAATATCTCAGTACATGCACATTTTAGACTTTTACAGTAGGAAAATTTATTAAGTCATCTGGTTGAAATGATTGAAAGAATATTCAGTTTCAGTAGGCAAGACCAGGACATTTTGCAGATATGATGTGCAGTTACCCTTACATTTCTGAAATAACTGAAAAATTCTACTTAATGATGAACAGACATTATAATTCCCATAGGAAATTCAATTAATATGAAGTAGTTATTTGGATTAATAAAAAAAAAAATTCATAAATTAAAACACTGAAATGTATAGGCTTGTTGTCTTGGAGGAAAGTTAAGGTACATGAAAAAAAAATTGAAGATATGAGTTTGACACTTTCTAAGTAAAATGCTGTGATAATAAAGAGGTGAGTTAAAATTCTCTCTTCTCCTTTCACAAAACCATGAAATCGCTTAGCCTTGTTAAAATCCATTATCTGTTAATAAGTTGCTAAGATAAATATTTGAAGTGAAAGGTTGATCTTTTTCTCATTTTTACCATAAAAATTGTACTTTTATATGGAAAAGTATAGCCATAACGTTAGTTACTGGTAGCAAATATAATTTAAAATGTTTAACTTCAATAATTTTTTTTCTTTACATATGGATATTTTTTCTCCCTTGAAAGGCTATATAATTATTTCTTGAAACAAATTGAAGTAGTATCACCACTCCACTTTAAGAGGTTTTAAATAACAAATCATTTTACCCAAAGGGTTTGGATAATTTCCACATAAAATTGGCCCTTAAAATATGTCAGAACCATTTACAGTGATTAATGAAAAAAGTGCTTTTAGCACTCATAATATTTTACGATGCCAATTGCTTCAGCATGTTTCAATAAATCAGTTACACAAATGCCTATCTTTTGGAACACAAAGTATTACTGTTTTCATTATTCATCAAAACTATAAGGTAACTTGGAGATAATGGATGGTAAAAGAAAGAGAGAAAAAGAATAAAAGGAAAAAAAAATCAAATGTTGGGATTTTTTTTTTTTTTTACTTTATAGTATTATTGCAAAAATTTAAATGTAGAGTGGAATAAAAATGTATTTCCAAAGTGAAAAGATTAGCATTTTTCCTTGTATTTTGGATTCGGCACAAGATAAATTCCGATGTCAGTATTTAAATACTCAAGTAATTCTTTTTAAAGGACTGAACCAAGACCATTTTCTAACAACATGTCTTGAAAACAAAACAGAAAAAAAAAAAAAATTCTATGTATTTATGTGGGAGTTCACTACTATTGTGCAAGGCTGTCATGTCAATGGTACTCTTGCAAAACAATGCAAGTTTACAAATTTATGTCTGAAGTATTCATGCTTTGTAAGAAATTAGAGTTTACCTTATTTTCAATTAAGACAGAGTTTTTTGATTCATTGCTTGAAAGACCTGACTCCAATCACTCTCAGGATCAGAATATCTCACTGTGTGGGACAGAGTTCTGAACTATTGTGGTGAGACCATGTTTCTGTAACAATAGATCTCAAGAATCTTTGTTACAGATAATTTTATATATTTTAGACAAATTTTTCATGATGGGAAATCATAGGACAAATTTTATTTTTGTGACCATCTGCCAGCTGCAGAATAGCTTGCTATTTCACCTTGCTATTTCCATAGAGATAACGTGTGCAGATTCTGTAGCCTAGATAAGGACAAACACCCCACTGGAATCTGTTTTGTCCAAGGTAAACCAGCTCAAGTGTATGAGGATTTGATCAGCAGATTCCATAAGACTTACTACCGCACAGCAGTGCATGCTCCTTCAGTATTTCCCCTGTGTACTCACTTAATGAGGCCGGTACACAGTGTTTAGTGGTGGTCTCAAAGGCTCTCTGTGTGGGGACCTGGTGGTCCTTTCCTGTATTCCCAGATGTGATTGATGTGGGCGATCTGCTCACTCTTGCTGGTCTCACATAAACAAGCTCTGTGTTTTTGCTGCGCAGGAGATCCATAAGGCTCTCTGTGTAAATTTTAATATGAATAATGAAGGATCTAGGATGCTGAAACACATTATGATGCGTATTAAAAGTTATGGGGACTACCTGTTACTGTAAATATAACAGCAGATGAGTATAATCATAGAATCATAGAATTGTTAAGATTGTAAGGGACCTTTAAAGGTCATCCCTGCAAGGAGCAGGGACATCTTCAACTAGATCAGGTTGCTCAGAGCCTCATCCAACCTGGCCTTGAATGTTTCCAGGGATGTGGCATCCATCACCTTTCTGGGCAAACTGTTCCAGTGTTTTAACACACTCATTGTAAAAATTCTTTTTTCCTAATATCTAATCTGAATCTACCTCCCTCTATTTTGAAACCATTGCCCCTCATCCTGTCACAACAGGCTTGCTGAAGAGTTTTTCCCCATCTCGCCTGTAGACCCTGTAGTAGGCTGCTATAAGGTCTCCCTGGAGCCTCCTCTTCTCCAGGCTGAGCAGCCCCAACTCTTTCAGCCTTTCCTCATAGAAGAGGTGCTCCAGCCCTCTGATCATCTTCATGGCCCTCCTCTGGACCCTCTCCAACGGGTCCATGTCCTTCTTATTTTGAGGGCTCCAGAACTGGATTCCATTTTCCAGGGAGTTCTCACCAGAGTAGAGTAGAGGGACAGAATCACCTCCCTCAACCCCCTGATCCTGCTTCATTTGATGCAGCTCAGGATTTGGTTGGCCTTCTGGGCTGCAAGTGCACATTGCCAGCTCATGTTGATCTTCTCATCCACCAGTACCCCCAAGTCCTTCTCCTCAGGGCTGCTGTTAATCCATTCTCCCAGCCTGTATTTGTGCTTGGGATTGCCCGGAACATGTGCAGGACCTTGCACTCAGCCTTGTTGAACTTCATGAGTTTTACACAGGCCTGTCAAGGTCCATCTGGAGGGCATCCTTTCCCTCCAGCGTGTTGATGGCACCACACAGCTTGATGTCATCAGCGAACATGCTGAGGGTGTACTCAATCCCGCTGTCCATGTTACTGACAAACATGTTTAATAGGGCTGGGCCCAATAGGGACCCCTGAGGAACACCACTCATCACCTGTCTCCACCTGGACACTGACCCGTTGACCACTACTCTCTGAGTGCAGTCGTCCAGCCAATTCCCTATCGACCGAGTGGTCCATCCATCCATGATGGTCCATCCATGTCTCTCCAATTTAGAGAGAAGGATGTTGTGTGGGACAGTGTCAAATCCCTTGCACAAGTCCACGTGGATGACGACAGTTACTCGTCCCTTGTCCACCAATGCTGTAACCCCATCATAGAAGGCCACCAAGTTGGTCAGGCACGATCCACCTTTAGTGAAGCCCTGTTGGCTGTCACCAACCACCTCCTTGCTCTCCATGTGCCTTAGCATGGTTTCCAGGAGAAGCTGCTCCATGACCTTGCCAGGCACAGAGGTGAGGCTGACTGTAGCTCCCTGGGTCTTCCTTGTTCCCCTTCTTAAAAATGAGGGTTATGTTACCCCTCTTCCAGTCATCAGGAACCTCACCAAACTGCCATGACTTCTAAAATACAATAGCCCACAGCTTGGCAACTTCATCCACCAGTTCCCTCAGGACTCATGGATGCATATCGTTGGGCCCCATGGACTTGTGCACCTTCAGGATCCTCAGATGTTCCTGAACCTGCTCTTCTGCTACACTGGGCAGTTCTCTGCTTTTGTCTTCCGCAACTTAGGTGGCATGGCTACAGTCCTTATCAGTGAAGGCTGACGCAAAATTCTAATCATAAGACGCAGCTATATCTTTTTTTCACAGCCAGGTGAAATGTTATTTATCCAATAACCTATAGATCACTGGGGGTGGGACTGAAATTCTTCATAATTAGCTAGGGTCATAAACTTACTGAAATGTAATTCCTTTTAGGCTTTATTATCCAGGATCTCATAGCTAGTGGTCAGCAGAGCTTTTTGGTTTTGTTTTTTATTTGCTTTAGTTTAACTGTATTTGACGTGTTGCTGAACTTCTATGCCTGTAACTTCACAGACAGTTCCTGTATGTTCTACTTCTATTAGTAAACAAAGACAAGTCTAATGAATTTTAGCCAATCTTATTGTCCATCATATTAGGTAAGATTAAAAAGTAGGAAGCATAACCAGTTTTTGTTGTATTCTATGATTTCAATCAGAGTTCCACTAGCTTTTCTCCTGTTTTTATTAATATAAGAGTTTGAAATGTTTTTTTCTCAGCCAGATTCTGTTGCTCTTAATGTGTAGGCCTACATGAAGTTAAATGAAGTTATGTGAATTTACATTATTTTCTCCATGTGTTTAAAATGTGCAAAGAAGTCATCTGTCATTAATTCTTCTAACCCTCAAGAAAATAAATATATTTATATACACACACACAAACCATATGTCTTCTTACATGTGTGTGTGTCGGGGGGAAGTGGGGGTGTGTGTGTGTCTAGGTAAATTTAAAAAGTCAAATATATCATTACAGCAATCAGAAAATCTATGTGAAACTCATTCCATCCAAGTAATAATAATTTGGTGTATTTGAAAATGACAGCAGCTTCCTTAGTATGAAGAAATAGTTTAAAGACGACAGTACTTTCTGGGTTTTTTTAAATGTTTAAGATGCAGTGAAACATACTGTCAGTCTTTTCTATGCTGCAGTAACAGCTAGAAATTTAATTTTATATCCAGAGGAATCCTCATTAATTATATGGGTTTCGGTAAGGAGAGATTAAGGAAAAAACCTACTTGTAATGAGATCTGGCAGTTTTACAATTTCTGCCTTCAAAGAAAAGAGAGTAAATATTGTAGCATCCATGGCCCACTTTCAGGCATAAATTGAAGAGAGCTTAATAACAGAATAAAATGCATTTGCAATCAGTCTACTTATTCTTTAAATAAATCATCTCACACACATGTTTTAAATGATCCATGTCATGAATTTCTCATAGCCCAGGATAATAGTTGTGGAGGTGCTTCCACTGGCTCATATATGCTTACTATTTTTTTTATAAACAATTCAGAGTACAACTTTGTTAAAGGAAGTACTACTATTTCATTCTTTAAGTTGACTTTTTTTCCTATGTCATTTTTTTTTCATAGAAATTAATATTTTGTTAAATTTTGATTGTTCAGTTTTATGAAGTTGCAGTTAAGAGCTTGGAATATATGGCTGGTAATCTGGTTTAAATTAAGCATGTCTCTAGAACATTTTCACAGTTCTTTTCAGGGCAAATATGGTCTTACTTGATAAATTCTACAGTTTATTGTATGCAAGCTACTTACACACTTTCCTTTGTCAAGCCAAGTTGTATATCTTGTGTGTTGTAATAGAGTATTTCTATTTCGTGACTCAGTAGACTTCAGGACACCCTGTGTGAGGCTTTGCTGCTGGTCATTCTGTTGTGCCGCTTCACTTCAAATTGGGGGCTTCTCACAGAACATCTTCAGCAAAAATACATGATGAAATCTTCAGCAGAAATATATCCACAGTATGTCATAAATCTACACAGCAATGTGGCTAGATTCATCTTGCCTCACTTAAGAAATGAATTTCCTTTAGTCTCAGTGTGTAGTAAGGCATTTCTAAAAAGCAATTCAAGCCACTGAAAATCTGGAAACCAGGACAACCTCCTTTCCGGAAAATGAACACTTAATTTAATTTCCCATAAAATGATATTACAGTATGCTAAGTAAAAGCTATGTCTTTTGTAAACTCTTTAAAGTCTTAGTTGGATTAACTTCAGGGAGAACATGTGTAGCTGGAAAATATTTCAGTTATGTCTACTCCTGTGTCTCCACATAGGGTCAAAATCCTAAATTATTTTTATTTATACCTGGGCATTTATCTCTAATGAGAGGCTTATTTGCTAATGTATATAACTTCATGTGATAAGTCTCTGCTGCTACTTTTCAAACAAATAATAAAATATTTTCTGCACAAATACAATCAAGTCATTAAGCAATAAAGCCAAATATCTATGTAAGAATGGTAGTATTGGAATAACTGTATTTTGAATCATAAGCTGTTGTAAAACAGTTGCTTACTAAATTTGGAGTGATTAAAAAAAAAAGCCTGTACAAAGCTTGTTATGAAGAAGAGTTATGAAGAGTCTTATTCAGTATTTAACTGAGAAGACTTGAAATATTCAGGTTTAGAAGAAATATTTTGAGAACTGAAGAATCTCTCTGAGTAATATTAAAACTAAGAATGTAATCTGAGGCAAGAATTCCACTCTTGCTTGTGGAGCTGAAGGAATATCTTACTTAATATGCAAAATGAATGAAAAAAATGTAATACTGTACAAATCTTCTGAGAATTCCATTACAAGACCAATGGTAATTATCAGATTGTACATTCTTATAATGAACAACCAGTTGAAATAGCCTACAAAACCAATGAAATATTGACAGTAGCTGATATTTAGGTTATTAATCTTTGAAAAAAGCGTTGCTACTTCCTTCAGTAAAATGATAGATATATAGGAAATCAAAAAATGTGAAAGGAAAGCAATATTTTGCTGTTTTTTCATTCCAACTGCAACAAGTCCATATTATTTCAAACCTTCAAGCCCTGGCCTTGGAGCAATGGCCGACAGCAATCAGACAGCTCTTGAGAAAGACAGCCACAGAACAGCTCCAGATTCTTTCCAACTTAACACTTCAACAATACCTTCACCTTTGTCCTGGTTCTGGCTAGGATAGAGTTAATATTCACCTGAGCTGGGTGGAGAACTGAAGCTGGTAGCCCCTATGGATGGGATAATTAATTAATTAGCTAGCAGCTGGGGTTTAATTTACCCAAATTAGCCAAAGGGCTATTCCATCCCATCTGACATCATGCTCAGTATATAAGTGAGGAGGCTGGTGAAGGGAGCCTCCTGTTACTTGGGAGAAACTAGGCATGGAGATTTGTTGTAAGGCATTGTACTGTATTTGTATTCCATCACTGTTTTGTTTTTCTTTTGTCATTGCTGTTAAATTTACTTTTTGTTCAATCTCAACCCACAGGGTTTTTGTTTGTTTGTTTGTTTGTTTGTTTACCAGTTCTCCCCCTGTTCTCTTGGAGGGTGGGGGGAAGCGGGAGAGAGACTGCGTAGTCTGGTCCTGATTGGAGCTGAACTACGACAATGAACTACGACAACCTTCTAGAGCTCTCTATCAAACAATACCATCAGTGACAAAGATCATAAGAAGCAAATTTAACTGGAATGTATTTAAACTAATTTCAAAAGTAGTCAAAATTAATTGCACTATATATTTCATCTATATGAATGTTTTAAAAATATGAATATGTGTCAACTTTGCCTTCAGTGGACACTGTGTCATCAGGTTTTGTATTTGTGTTACTTTTTGACATTTGATTTCACCGTGAAATTGAAAGCTGCATGAAATTCTGAAATATCCACTAGCATGACAACAATATAAGAATACAGAGATATGTATAAGTCTTTCTTTTTCCTCTTTTTATTCTTTTCAGAACTTAGTTATCAGTGTGCATAGTTTATCTTTTCCAGTTTTTATAACTGAATAGTCAGATGAAATCAAGGAGGTATTAACTCAGAATGTCTGACAAGCATAATCTGTCATTGAATAATTTTTTCATATTCCTGTATTCTGAATCTATTCTATCAGGTACAAAACGGAGGTCACTATTAGATAAATCAGTTATATTGCTTCTGTTACACAATACAGATTTATTTATATTAATTAAAATGTATAAATATATAAAAACTATTTACAAATTAATTTATATAAATGCCAGGCTGGCATTTATATAAATTAATAAACAATACAAAATTACTCAATTATGATCCATTCGTTATCTTATTTTTGCAATAGCTTTACATGCAATCCTATTTAAATATTTGTCTTTATAAATGAAATGTGACATTTTAATATTAAAAATTTTAAACAATTCCTCCTTGGTTAAGTTTACTGTTTCCTTTTCATAACGTGTTTTGAGTTTCCTTTGCAGTTATAAATGCACAAGTTTACTAGTTGACCCTTCATTGAACAATCTGTTTCTTTTCAAAATTGCTGCAGATCAATAGATTTGGAAGAACACATATATTAAAATACTCCCCCCCCGCCCACATTCTGAGACACACATACACACACACACACAGGCCCACATTCTTATAACATCTGTGCCCAACACTGTGTGTGAATACACAGCTCTGGTATGTGGTTGAGCCACCAGCTTACAGTAAAGTTAAGCATTAAGAAAATATCTTCTTTTTGTAGTATTAGACTTTTCTTTTCCTTCCTTAAGGAGGCAACTTTTCTCAAACACTATTTCTCAGAGTTTTTAACTCAATACCTAAGAATATGAGGATGCTCCTTTCTGTGTTATTGGGCTACATCGGTTTAACACAGATTTGTTTAAGAAACAATTTTTGTCACATGTTTGCATTAGAATAAACTGCTCCGTGAACTTCTTTGACATTAGCCAGACTCAGGTAGTTTTCTCCCAGATCTTTGTATTTGAGTTAGTTGGTTTTTAAGGTGTGTTTAGAGAATGTGATGCCTGCACCCTGCCCTAGGGGCATGCAATGTTTCACTAGAAGGGAATTCAACCAATCGGAAAAGGTGTTACTTGTGCTTTGGATCAAATAACTACTTTGAAAATTTTCTACACTACCTCCCCCACAAATTAATCATCCTCTCTACAAGTGAAAATTGATATTACAACAAGCAAAACCTTTTCATAAGCTTGTTAGAACATTTGATAGATTTTTTTTTACAAGTGCAAAAGGATTAATGATAAAAGTTCCTGCCAAGCTGATCTCTCCTTTAAAACAAGTTTATTGTAATTTAAGATTTAAAGAAACATACAATTCTTTTTTTTTTTTAATCTTCAACTTGTAAAATAATATAGGTTTGTTCCTTCTGACTCTCCAGGGATTTTTTTTCCTCACAAAAAAAAAATTATTTACAGAATTACAAATAGATAGGCCACTGTGGAGCCTGATTAATTACAGGGAAAGTATTCACATGTCTCTTATTATAACTTGACTAAACTTTTCATAAGAATAATATAACTTCTTTTTTTTTTTTGTATAATAATATGGAACTTTAACGAAGCAAGGCTGAGGTCACAAAAATGAAGCTTTCAAACACCTTTCTTTAAGCCTTCATATTGGAATGCAGAATAATCCTCACTGTTAATTTCCTATATCATAAAAGATTTGGGGATTTATCTGCCCTTACATAATGAACAAAAGCAAAATAAACAGCAAAGCTATTAAGGAATTTTGCATGCCCCAAACTCCAAAGAAAGGCGTCAAAGTCAGTGCTGCAGGCAACAAGCAACATAAAAACGAGCACATTTCAAGCTAATTCTCATGCTTATTGGCTTTTTTCATAGAATTAATTATATTTAAACAATACTCTGTTTACATGTTTGTAATTTGGCAATTGTTTGTTTTTTGTTTTTTTTTTTTTAAAAACCACACGCTCTTCCTACATATTATAGAAAGAGCCTAAAAAATTCTTTCAGTTTTTTGTATTTTTCCATAGAGGCCAGATGCCTATAACTTCACCGCAAGTTCCTCATTTCATCCAGTGTTTCTGTGTTTTAACTTCTCTTCTGTCAGGCAAGATACTATAACTGGTAATGATGTGACAAGAAATAAATAAATTTTGTCAAGCACAAATTATTAACAGTTATTAACACATTGGGACAAGGGAAATACCTAACTTCATTGAATTATGGTTTTGATTGGCCTTTAATGTTAAAATACAAACAGTAAGTTAGCCAAAAGAAAAAAAAAAAGTGAAATTCTTGTCAATTTTTCCACATGAAAGAATGTCTTAATGCATAGTTTTTATTTTCTGTGTAACCACATTGAAATCTTTTTTTTTTCCAGTGTAAAAATGTACCTCTTTTAGTTGCTTTATGCAAAATCAGCCTCCCATGCTGAGTTTCGGGTTTTGGCACTACTGTAATACAGATTTAAACAAAGAGCATATGCAAAATCAGGGTTAGAAAAGGGGAATTAAAAAAAAAAAAGATTATTATAGAGATGGTGTTAGAACCACTTGGAAGTTCTTAGGAGTACAGTATCACTATTTTTGCTCAGAAAAAAAAAAAGCTCCTAACATCTAATCGAATTAATTGTAGAGAAGTAATAAGAGTTGTGAAGAATATTTTGTGAGATTTAAATGTGGAATACTCTGCCTGTTATAGTGGGTGACTTACCTGTAAGTATTCTCTTTATGTAATGTTTGTTACTGACCCAAAGTGGCAATGTCTATTGCTTTAAATTTTTATTGCTCTCCCCAGTCTCATAAGGTAATAGCACACAATTTCTGAGACAGACATGCTAGGCAATAACCAGAATGCAATCTTTGTATCACTATTCTTTTTCTCTCAACTCCCCTTGCAGAGGTCCTTGTGTAGACTTCATTTCTATTGTCTCCAGAGTAGTGAGACAGCATAAACAGAAGGACACAACAATAATCTATCTTCTGGCCCAAATCCTCATGATAGTTCTCACAGTAATTTGCCTAGGTTTTATGTTTTCCTCTGTGAAGTTATCTGAAGGGTTTCCAAGTGAGTAATGCTGCAGGTAGAAGTGCTGAGGAGAATGTATGCAGTTATCCCACCACTGTTACAGTTATGCCTGTACTCCTGGGCGTAGACTGGCTCCGAGAACCTTGGAGCATAAACTCATCTCTAGCCTGATTTTATCTTGGAGTATAGCACTTTTTTGTGCATGCACAGGAAGACTACCATAATTCATAGCAGGCCTGGAGTTTATGTGCCAACAAACACAGTTCTCCATCTATTATTCCAGTCTTTAGCAATTTGTGGACAGAGTACTACAGATGTTGGTCTTCCTATCCAGTTCTGTGTGTGTAAACTTGCTAGACTATGTATAGGTGTCATCTCACAATCTATTATATTTATTCACATCAGATTTTATGCACTGGCTTGGTAGGTTTTGCTCAAGACATTTGGAAATAATGCACACAGTCAGCATATACAGTCATATAGCTAACTTTCTTCCATGCTGATACACTCTCAAATTACTAGGTAAAAGCAAGGGGGACTGCTGGGTGTCATCCTTAGATGTCAAAGCTAAGATTTCCTAAATTAATTCAAGTGTCAAAAAGCAAATGATAAACAATTTGTCTAACTATAGTAGGTTTAAATTAATTACATTAATATCAAGAATGTTTTAAAGTGGAGTGAAGGAATGGAAAAGTGACCTCATAATTTTTTAGGTATATATCCTTCTACTACTACTACTAGTAATTTTACGAACAGTATATACTTTCTGTTGATTGCATAAGGAGTTTGACATATAGTATTTAAACATTGGTTCTAGGTTGCAGTACTATAATGTCTACCTTAACAACTGCAGTTTTTCATGCAGGGTCAGTTTAGTTTCTTGCGCAAATTAGCAGGGAAAAGTGTATCTTTGTTTTGTTCTAAACTCTGTGGTGCTCTCTTTCCTAAGTCATCATTGTATAAAAAAAGTAAGGATAAATAAAATATGACTAAAATATTGATTAAAAAAAAATAGAGGTTTTAAGAAGAGGAGTGAAGTCTGTAAGTGTGAATTCGACTCTACATATCAGAACATTGCTACTTCTAAATTTTAAGTATCTATTTAGCTAACATAGATACACTAGATTGAAAGAATTAGTATGCTGACCAAGGAGATATGTAAGTTTGACAAGTGGAAAAGAAAGTGTATTTCAACACTCAAATGTTAGTGAACTTCACTTTTTTCTCCATTCAGGTAGCCTTCTACCAAAGAGGGAAATAGTACTGGTATCAGCGCCTTTAGGTACATTCATTTAAGCAGGATGTCTCTTTCCACAGACCACTACACTACATAGTCAATTTTACCATCCCATCGACAAAGTAGCACTATCAAGGCATGTTTAAAAACTTTACATCCTCATTCCTGTTCTATTCAACAGTTTCCTGATTAAACTGGTTGTTTTAGAGGTACACACTTTCCAAAAGTAGTTAGGGCATTTCCAGTGTGCATTTGAATTTTAAAGCCAGCAAGTTTCTGTCAGAATAGAGAATAACCTCTGCCCTCACTTGCAGGTACGTAATACTAGCCTTATATGTTCAGCATTCACTCTCAGTACCCAACAGGTAGCGCCTTATATATATTTTTAAAAAAAAGAAAACCAGAAATAATAGCAATACCCTTAGTTAATGAACATTAATGAATTAATGTTTATGTTTAACAGTCAGTATTGTTATGATTAAGGGAGTTCTGTTTCCATCCAGAGGCAAGACGACTGACTAGATCCAGTAAGTAGAATGTAGCAAGATATGGAGTTTATTCTCTGCCTTCTGAAGTACTTTTTATTTAGTTTTTCAAACGTCTGACAGAAGATTATTAACAGTTGTGGTTTTGTTTAGTGAGGGGGGGCCTAAGGTGGTAGCATCTCTAAGAAACTGCCAGATGTTGCTCCCCTTTGTTCAGTGGACTCGGCTGGGCCTAGGGCGGACCCGCTGCTGGCCAAGGCCGAGCCGATTGGTAGCAGAATGTCCCGTGATAGCGCCTCTGCAATAACATATTTAAGAAGGGGAAAACAGAAAAAAAAGAGAAGAGAAGATGTGAAGAAGCTGAGCGGGGACAGAGGCACAGAGGGGGAGGTACAGGCCTCATGGGCCTTACAGGCCTCACCCTCTGGCTTCCTGCTGGGCAGCCAACTGAGCCCAACTCAGCCCAGCCTGGCTGCAAGAAGTGGAGAGGAGAGGAGATGGATGATGTGGAGAGATCCTGAGAGGCTTCTGCCAGCCCATTGTGAAGAACTTTTCTTGTGAGAGGAACAGCTGTAGACACCAAGGTCAGTGAAGAAGGAGGGGGAGGCTCCTGGCCAAGACTCAGGCCAGGTTGCCCAGAGAGGTGGTGGATGCCCCATCCCTGGAAATGTTCAAGGCCAGGCTGGATGAGGCTCTGAGCAACCTGATCTAGTCAGGGATGTCCCTGCTTCTTGCAGGGGGATTGGACTAGATGACCTTTGAAGGTCCCTTCCAACTCTAACCATTCTATGATTCTATGATTCTATGACTCCCCTGCAGCCTGTGGTGACGACCATGGTGGAGCAGGTTGTCCCCCTGCAGCCCATGGAGGTCCACAGAGGAGCAGAGATCCACTTGGAGCCTGTGAAGGACCCTACACTGAGGGAGGTGGATGCCTGAATGTGGCTGTGGCCCTTGGAGGGCCAGCTGGGACAGCCGTTCTGGAGAGACTGCACTCCGTGGAAGAGATGACCTACGCCGGAGCAGTTTCACGAAGGTCCCTTCCATGGAAGTGACCCCACATTGGAGCACGGGAGGAATGTGAGGAGTTCTTCCCCCGACTATGAAGCAGTGGTGTAAAACAATGCGTGATGGACTGACCGCGACCCCCATTCCCTCTTCCCCCCTGTGCGGCTTTGGCTGGGGCAAGGTAGTAGAGATAATGTTAAGCTCAGGAAGAGGGAGGGATGGGGAGGAGGTTTATCTTGTTCTCTGTCTTATTATCCTGCTAGTTTTAGTAATAAAGGAATAGTTTTCCCCAAGTCGAGTCTGTTTTTGCCCGTGACAGTAACTTTAAGGATTTCTCCCTGTCCTTATCTCAAACCTCGAGCCGTTTTTCTTATATTAACTCCCACTGTTCTCTCAGAGGGTGGGGGGAGTGAGAGAGAGACTGCGTAGTCTGGTCCCAATTGGGGCTGAAATACAACAACAGTTTAAGGTGGAGGAACCTGAACCTCACTATGCCTTTTTTTCTTTGCAAACTCTGATCATAAGACTATTGTGCTGTGAACAACATCAAGCAAACTCTCTGTAGAGACATCAGAGAATCCATGGTGCAGCCAAGGATAGGAGGCACATCAGCTTTTTCAGCCTCGTGAAAGGGTAAGGTGCTGCTTGTGCTTTGCATTGAATTCCTCTATACTAGCTTCTTTATATTAAGAAGACTTTGCCTTAAGCAGCTTCTGTCAGGCTGAGGCATTACATTTCATAGCTGTAAGGAAAAACAGCTAATGAATCCTAATTCACAACAGAACTTAGATAAGATGTTTATTTGCCTTCTAAGGTGACAGCACCTCTGGGCATGCGATGTAGCAAAACTGCAGACACCAAAGTATATACTCTAGAGAAAGCAAGTGTACACTTAGTTGTACAAGTAGTCTGCTACTTATTTTTCATCACTGTCACTCTTGGTCGTCTATGTAGTATTTTGATTCCCAGTCCATTGCTCCTGTTCCTAAATTTATAATATGTAAAATATAAATCAGTAAACTATTCTGATCACTCAGGAATTTACTGAATACATAGAGATATATATGGTTTTTTTTGCTAGTAGACAACACCATGTGTTAAGTCAGCAGCTTGGTACATGTGAATTATGTTTAGCTTTGAATTTTGTGACAACCAGGCAGTTCTAAAATTCTTGGCAATCTATCAATATATTTAGCTGAAAATAGGAGAAGATTCAGAGAAAAAAAAATCTGCTTTTTATTATTTTTAAATTTCTGCTTGTTGATTTGTACTTGAAGATATGCACCAGATGTGTAGTATATATCTAAGATTCATTTGATATTCTGCAGGTAAAAATACTTTTTACTTTAAAATAGAATAATAATAATAGAATCATAGAATAGTTTGGTTTGGAAGGGACCTTCAAAGGTCACCTAGTCCAACTCCCCTGCCAGAAGCAGGGACATCTCCAACTAGATCAGGTTGCTCAGAGCCCCGTCCAACCTGGCCTTGAATTTTTCCAGGGATGGGGCATCCACCACCTCTCTGGGCAACCTGTCCCAGTGTTCTACCACCCTCATTGTGATTTTTTTTTCCTTATATCGAGTCTGAATCTACCTCCTTCTGGTTTAAAACTATTACCCCTCATCCTATTACAACTGGCCCTGCGAAAGTGTTTCTCCCTATCTTTCCTATAAGCCCCCTTTAGGTATTGGAAGGCTGCTATGAGGTCTCTCCGCAGCCTTCTCTCCTTCAGGCTGAACAGCCCTAACTCTCTCAGCCTGTCCTCATAGGAGAGGTGCTCCAGTCCCCTGATCATCTTTGTGGCCCTCCTCTAATGAATATACTGAATACTGAAATTAAATTGTAATCAAAAAGTTAGGGGAAAAAATAAAATAACTTTGACTGAAGTTCAGCTGACTTCAATGTTTTGCATACATTTTTCTTACAAAACCCCATTGCTTTTGCTGGCCCAGTATTATGTAATTGCAACTGAACATAATTGACAGTTCTGGGTTGCACACAGAATTCTCAGCTAAATTCTTATTGCAAAACTATTAATGATAAATAAAACTAAAAAAAGTTGACTTTGATTCCTAGACCCCATGGTGAGTTTGCAAGGCTGGTGCTTAGTGATAAAAGATTTTGTTCTTAAACTGAAAAAAAATATTAGCAATAAAACACATAGAATCCTAAGATGACGTGTTTAGCCACTTTTAAAGAATATAACAATTGAAACATAGTTTCTCTGAAAATTTAATCTTCATTCTTAACATGTACAACCTGCTTTTTTTTTTGTTGTTGTTGTTTAAATAAGGCATCTTACCATAGCTCTACCTGTTTTCATAGTCCTAGTAAGTAGCACTTACACTGGCGATAATTTGATTCTCCAAAGCTATTCTGTTTTCTGATTAAGCTTCGTTTTACAGACCAGTCCCTAATTATTTTGTCTTTACCTCACTTTCCTTCAAGCTATTTGAGCTATTTTTCTTGTCTGTCACTCTTAGGTAGCACATTGATCTTGGCTGAAACTATTTCAAGCTGTTCTCTGTTGAGGTCATATAATTAATCACTTCTAGAAAGTAACTCTTTAGTCAGTTCCTTTTGGAGAATTATTTCTAGCCTCTGTGAGAGCTGATACTGCTCAATGGATCTGCAGTGCAAGGGAGACAAGATTACAATCTGACAGGCTGGAATGATGTCACTCCAATTTTCATGAAGCAGAAGCAGAGTATTGTCCTACTGGCAGCAGACGTAATGCCCCTAGAAAGGTCAGATTCTTGTGGAGGGTTTTCTCAGGATGAGGTAGCACGTTTTCCGCTACAAAATAGATAGGGCTCTCTTAAATGGTACTATTCCTTACGGAATACTTTTACATCAGAAACAGTGATGCTCATGTTCTGCCCGTATAATCTTCTCCAGTATTTCTGTGCCTTCTTGGAAAGTTTGCTGCATCTGGTGGAGGGTCTTTTGCCTTTGTCAGCACTGGGGGAGCCCAGGCACTTTCCTTGTTGGCCTGCAGCATCAGACTCCCTCTTGTTTACTCTCTCTGATGCTGTCAGTCTTGCATTCTTTGCAGGGCAGTTCATTTTCAATAAGGGGAATAATGAATTTATTTCTTCCCATTCTTTTCTCCAATCTAGCCTACTCTACAGTGTGTTAATGAGGGAAAGCTCTGGAAAGTGGGAACACAAAGATGCAATACCCTGAGGGTCAGGAAAACCTCACACAAAGTCTGCAGCTCCCTAAGTGCTCTAATTGCTGGGATCATTCAGACTGCAACTCTCACTGGATTTAAAGTTGAAGCAGAAGCCCAAATCGAGTGAGATTTCAGCTACTGTGTCTCCTGGTGGCCCAGCCACCCCTTGTGTGCTAAATGAACTCTTCTAAGACCCCTTAGGTGCCTCATTTTCGAATCCTGCTTGTGTTCATTCTTAAAAACGGAGGTTTAGCTTTCCAGTGTTCCAGTAATTTGAGTGACAATGCCTAAAGCCTTTCTCTGAGACTAACCTCAATATTTTGAGTGATGATGCCTAAAAGTTTTCTCTAAGTCTAACCTCTAGTATGTCAGATCTGGTGGCTTAACTCGATTCTTGCCTCAGATCACAAGAAAAAACAAATCTTAATCCATTTCCCGTATCTACAGCACAAAAATTGTTGTGGTTTTGCTTAGTGAGGGGGGCCTAAGGTGGCAGCTTCTGTAGGAAACTGCTAGAAGTCGCTCCCCTTTGTTCAGTGGATTCAGCTGGGCCTAGGGTGGACCCACTGCTGGCCAAGGCTGAGCCGATTGGGAGCAGAATGTTCCATAATAATGCCTCTGCGATAACGTATTTAAGAAGGGGAAAACAGAAAAAAAAAGGAGGAGAGAAGATGTGACGAAGCTGAGCAAGGGCAGAGGCCCAGAGGGGGAGGCGCAGGCCTCCGGGGCCTTGCAGGCCTCACCCTCTGGCCTCTCGCCAGGCGGCTGACTGGGCCCAACTCAGCCCGGCCTGGCTGCAAGAGGTGGAGAGGAGATGAGATGGGATGAATAACGTGAAGAGATCCTGAGAGGCTTTTTGAGGCTTCTGCCAGCCTGTTGTGAAGAATGAACTTTTCTTGTGAGAGAAACAGCTGCAAACACCAAGGTCAGTGAAGAAGGAGGGGGAGGAGTAATGCGGCTTCTGGCCAAGATTCCCCTGCAGCCTGTGGTGATGACCATGGTGGAGCAGGTTGTCCCCCTGCAACCCATGGAGGTCCACGGAGGAGCAGAGATCCACTTGGAGCCCGTGAAGGACCCCACACTGAGGGAGGTGGATGCCTGAAGGAGGCTGTGGCCTCTGAAGGGCCTGCTGGGACAGCCATTCTGGAGAGACTGCACTCAGTGGAAGAGATGACCTACGCCGGAGCAGTTTCACGAAGGTCCAACATGGATGGGTTGGACTAGATGACCTTTGAAGGTCCCTTCCAACTCTAACCATTCTATGATTCTATGATTCTATGAGATGGTGGGTCTCCTAGAAAAGACAACACTAACAATTGGTAAATGTACACTCTGATTCTGGTCTATAATGAATTCAAACAAAAGAGTTAAGGTGAAAAACAAGCAATAAAAATGTGCTGATGCTAGTTTCAGAGAGACAATTCATATCTGAAAATGATTTTTCACAGCAGCAGAATAACTGAGTATGTCTACTTTGCCAAGGTTAAAGAGAATATTTCCGTGTCAGACAGAACTGTGTGTTTTGCTGGAGGGAGAGGATTTTGCACATAAAAATTTCTATTAGAGCAGTCAAGGGCTTAAAAAAAAAAAAAAAGCTAGTATATACAACTTATATTTCTCAGCAATTTCATGTTGCCACATGCTTGCTCTCTGCATCGATTCTACGTTGTCACCTGTCGCTGCCTCTGACAAGTCCTGCTGGGTGCTGAGCCATGCTCTAATGTTATAATTAAGTTCTCAGCAGGCACAGAGTTTTGTTGTGTTTTTTTTTTTTTTTTAGCTAATGTTATTTTTTATTATTTTTGTCCTTTTTGTCATTCTACTTACCTTTCAATGGTCACTTCAAGTATGTTCTCTGAAGTGAACAGACTCTCAGCTTGGAAATAGTGGTATGGGTTTATAAGGCAGTAACTCACATCAGCAAGGACCTGAGGAAGAACTCCTGTGGGAAGAGATGGAGGGAGGTTGCAGAGGCACAATATTGTGATCTTTTGCCTTACTTTTTTTTTGTTAAAATATTTCTAACTTTTGCTAAAGTTAGACTTGAAAAAGGAAAGATCTCCTTTTACTCTGGGTTTTCCTAAAAGTCTTTCTCCCTAAAAGAGTGCCTCTCTTTGAAAATATGGTCATGCACCAGTGGTAAGGACGTTACTTGGTCTGTGACACCTCATGTTTTATTTTTAACATAAATAGTTACTGATTTCTTTCATGCATAAGTGACATAAAATTGTCAGAAAACAGAGTTTCGTTTTCCTTTAACTGTGCCTTTCGTAGATCTGGAAAGATTTTTTAAATTTATTTATGAAAATATTTTTTTTTTGTAGGCTCAAATGACTGTAAATGAATCAAATGTTATGCCTGCGTGTTGCTATCAAAACAACTATCAGCATTTCTCTGTGAATGGAACTGTGCTCTGTATGAAGTCTAGATAGCTAATGATAAATCATCAGCTTAAAAAAAAAAATGTTGCAGAGTCATGTAAAACAGAAAAAATAACTACTTTACACAGACTCATAAATGTCCTTACTATTTCTCCTAAGAATTTTCAGGAGAAATCTTGCCTTTTAATGTCAGGCAAGATTTTTGACGTGGTCTGTTTATAGTGAACGAAAACAGAATCATGTGTGAAATTTTTTATTGTTTCTACTCCAGTTTAAGAACAGTAACTCTTACCCAGACTAATTTTGTATGTTTGGAAGCTACAACATAACTGTTGAACTAGAGTAAAGCTTAATACAGCTTGTGAATTAGACAAGTAGACTGATAAAAGTGTGATTTAAATTTGCATAATGAGTAGGAGGGACTCGTGATATGGTACCAAAATACTAACTGAACCTATGGAAAAGCTAATTTTTAGACTAAAACAAAGACCTTTTCTAAAATAATGTAGAGTAATGAAGGGGAACAGTAGTGGTTCGCAGCGGAAATGCTGCTTATCTCTTTCTGTCTGACTGAACATTAAACTGATCTTTTCACCACAGAAATGGCTTCCATGCTCTCTGTTATGCTTCTCTTTATCTTTTTCTTATGCTACATGATGCAGGTAGGAAGACTGGTTTCTCAGATACTGTAAATTAGCAGAGCTACTTGAGCCCATAGATCTTTTCAATGACTAGACTGAACAGAGAAGGTGAATTTTTTTTTTGTCAAAGATCAATTATTTCTTAATTGTAAGTAGTACCACAAGTCTATTAAAAATACCTCCTATGGGAGATGAATTATCAGTTTAACAGGGACTGGTGCCAAAGTGCCTTGCCAGTTCATGCTTATTCAGCTAATTTTGTTCCACTTGACTGTGCCTCTGTGTCATGGTTTAGCTACAGTCAGCAACTGAGTACTACACAGCTGCTCAATCACACTCTCCCTCATCAGGGCACAGGGGAGAGAATTGGGAAGAAAAAAAACATAAACTTGTGGGTTGAGATGAAGACAGTTTACTAGACTTGCAAAGTAAAAGATAAAAATATACATATAAAAATATAGTAATTAATAATTAATCATAAAACCAAAAAACAAACAAACAAACAAACAAAAAACCAAACCCCAAGTGATGCACAATTCCTCACCACCTGATGACCTGATGACTGATACAGCGTGTTCTGAGCAGCAATCATGGAACAAAAAAACCAAAAAACCAAAAAACTAACCTGTAAACAATCCTGGAAAGATTCTAAACAGTGAGAGAAAAAAGAAAGCCAGCTTACCAGCCCACTCCCCACTTAAGTACTGAGTGTGACGTTTATGGCATGGAATACTCTCTTTGACCATTATGGGTTATCTATTCTGGCTATATTCCAGTTTCCTGCACCTGTACATTAGTGAAACCTAGGAAGCCAGACAGTGTCCTTGCTCTCTTCAGCAGCAACTCATAACTTCAGTGTGTTTATCAATATTCTTCACATATGAAATCCAAAACACATCAGCTACTGAGAGGAAAATTAACTCCCTTCCAACGCAAACCAGGACACGCAGATACTCTAAATAATATTTGCTTATAAGCTTTAATATCTCTCAGTATTTGTACATTGCTATGTATTCTTGCACTTTCATTATTGTCATTGTCCCTTAGATAAATTATACATACCTGACTTATTTTAATTTTTTTCCTGCATTTCTTTCACCAATTTTTCCACCTCTATAATTTGTCAGCTCTTCCCAGATCTTTGCAGAATTAAGATCCAGATGTTACAAGTTTCTGATTATGATGAAACAAAATTTAATCCTCCAAATGTGATTACACTAGAGATTTGTAATGAAGGCTGTATCTTTCCTGCGTTAGAATAAACTTCTTATGTGGATACAAGTCAAATATTCTTTTTTCTTTCCTGTCATAAAAATACTGCTAATGTTTTATGTCTCTTTCATGGTAAAAGGCATTCTAAGGAGGATCTATAACTGAGTGAATGTGGCTGTAGGAAAGAAATAGCACTGTAATCATAGCCAGAAATGCTTCAATTAGCTGCATAGACTGTGCTGTTACCCTACTAAACAAAAGAGGAGTTGAAATGGAAAACATGTAAGACAGAACATACTTAGTAGAATTTTTAAAACGTTCAACGTTCTGCAAGAGCCCAGGGCAGTGCCGGAAACCGCCTGACACCTTTGGGTTATGACCTTGTCATAAATTCTCAGGTACCACTCCCTGCTTTAGCAGAATCTATTTGGGTTATGTAAAAAAAAAATCAGAGATAACTGATTTAAAATTATGTTTGGCTTCACAAAGTCGGAGGCTTCTCTAGTTATTCATTGTATTCTATTTGCAAACTATTAAAACCAAGGTTTAGCTGCTGGCTGACATCCCTGGTACTAAATGGTAAATGAGTGCTAGTTTAATAAAAACATCAGTGCTTCAATGGTGTATGAACGTTTCTGACCTATGATGTGACCTCCTAATACCATAAAAGAGATGTAGCATGGAATAAGGAGCAGTCTACATTTATAAGTGAAGCTGCAGGAAGACAATGCAGTGTGAATGTAGTGCCCTTCTTCTAACCTTTCTGGTAAGTTTCCTGAAGATATAATAAATGTAGATATAAGCTGGAGCAACCTGAATATTATCCCAGGTAGTACTGAGCTGGCTTTTCAAGCGTAGCAGAAATGATAGTGGAAAGTTACATTGTCCTTTTCTTTGTATCTGTAAAGTAAAAGCATCCTGAGAATCTAGGTAATAATCTATGCAATGAAGTTTTGAAGAAATATATCATAGCCTAATTTCTACTCTTCTTTTCAGACATTTTTTTTATACCCCTAGTTGAAAATACACAGATTACTAAATTTAGCTTTTTTTTTTTTTCTACAATACAACAAAACAAAATTATATACTGCTTTTTTATGATTAAAAAAAAAATCACTCTTCAGAAACATTTCAGCTTCTTTTCATCAGTATTTGCAAATCTAAATCCAGTCCAAGGATTTTTGGATCACACCATATATTTAACAGCTCCATCTTATTTTCTGTCTCTGACTTACTGTCTGGGCAAACTGCCCATGGGAGACCCAGCATAGTCAATAATGATTCAATTTTGTCACCAGGATTAACTTCCTTTTCAATATTACTCTGAGTTAATTCTTAAAACAAATCTGAATGTGAGTCTGCTCTGGTCACAATTTTCTGGTTTTGTTCTTTTCACTGTTTTGAAAGTTACTTTAACAAATATGTGGCAAGGAAGCCTTATCTGACTTGTCTGAGTATCACAGATAACAATGGCCCTTTCTTAGTTTTCTAATTCCAGTTGTTTTCTTAGTTACTCAACACAACAGCAAATCTAAATTGCTGTTATGTAAGAAAAAAAGAGTCAGTGACTGTAATAATACTTATTTTTTAACTTGCGTATTCATTTACCAATTTAAAATTATAGTTATTTGCACGTGTAAGGCTAAATGACAGACAACGTTCCTTGTGTTATTAAATATTCAATATTTTATATGTTCATTAGGATTACTTTCTGAGATATACTTTTCCCATTCAGTATTATACGCATTCTTCCCTCTGAGATGTATGACTTCACTTTAGGCCACAGTAAAATTAATCATCTTTCCAATCATGTATATTTTGCTGTGGAAAGTAGAATTTTTAATATCACTATGGTATTTCTTTAATATAACTTTCAAAACAGTTATCTGTAAATTTCACCAGTGATTGTTTTGATTATGAATCAATAATCAAAAGATTAAATTTGGAGGCAGACTAAGAACTGCAGATTGTGTGACATCACTTACTGAAAGAAGATGTTAATGATTTATATCTATATAAAGGCTGACGCATAATGCGTTCTGTATGCTGTGATAATGTATGTTGTGATAAACTTATTCATCTAGTATCAGATCACTAATCTAAACCATTCTTTCATGCTTCAACTTCTACTTTCAAATATTTGAATAAATATATCTTTCAATTACTTCTATCAAACAAAGTTAAGTCTCAGTAAAAAAGAAGTACTGAAGATAGAGAAAATCAAGTTTTGTATCAGCTCTGCCATTATTTTGAGATGAGTGTCGGAACTGTAAAGACCTAACGAACCTAATTTATGAGTTTTTAATGACCTAACTCACCCTATTCATGGTTTTTAGGTATTGGCACCATATACTAGTTTTCTCCCAGGCAACTGTAATTTCATCAGTTCCAGACACTTAGTAGAAATTGACCTTTATCTTCCAAAGCTTCCAGCAGCTAGCTTTTTTAAAAATGTCTAGAGCACATTATCTAAATCCAATAACATTAACAGTCTAACATTAATAGATGTCCTTTATTGGCCCCTTAATTATGATGAAGTGGGAAAATTTTTATTGCATGACATGAAGGTGACCTGTTTTTTCCCCCTAAGCAGCTGATAGGATATTCATATTTTATATATGTGGATATATAATGTGACTATATATTGATATATATATATAGAACACATTTACAATTAAATGTACATCTTGACATTTTTATCAATCTTTTTCTTACTTCTCTGTTCTTCTTTTTTTTTTTTTTTTTT
>WHYT01017156.1:129548-142161 GCA_009806455.1 Tetrax tetrax
TTTCCTTCTTTTTTTTTTTTTTTTTTTTTTTTTCTTCACAAGACCTTCAGCGAAAGTTTGAAAGGCTTCAAGTGTGAGGTAAACATTGCTAGGTCACTTAGCTGCCTGTCAAACACTACACAGAACACAACAAATCTGTAGAGGCCCCACCATATGAATGGATTTTCTAGATGGGGCCAGCATGTTTTTATCACAAGTAACATAGGAATGAGGAACTGCCTTCTACAAATACTTGGTGCAAATAAGAGCGTGCACTCACATGAGGAGTCCTGCTGATTTCAGTGAGACATCTTGCATGCATAATGATTTGCAGTGATACAATTCTGCAGCCAGTAAGGCTCAGCTGGAAGCTTGTCAAAAGCAGTTCTAAATTTATGTAACGTACGATTCAATCTGTGCATATTTTCTCCATCTTTGCATTTGGCTTCATTTAATGTTTGTAGCTGATTGTTTTGAATAGCAACAATAACATTCTTATTTTATCAATTTATTTAACCAAAGAAAGTCACACAGTATTGAAAAATTAATTTTTGTTATCTTTTTGTTTATTTTTTAAAATATACCTAAATATTTAAACTTAAGGATTCTATAGAATCACTGAATCATAGAATAGTTAGAGTTGGAAGGGACCTTTAAGGGTCATCTAGTCCAACCCCACTGCAAGGAGCAGGAACATCTCCAACTAGATCAGGCTGTTCAGAGTCTCATCCAACCTGGCCTTGAATGTTTCCAGGGATGGGACATCAACTACCTCTCTCGGAAACCTGTTCCTGTGTTCTCCACCCTCATTGTAAAACAATTCTTTTCCTTATGTCCAGTCTGAATCTCCCTCTATTTTAAAACCATTACATATCACAACAGGTCCTGCTAAAGCATTTCTCCCCGTCTTTCCTGTAGGCCTCCTTTGGGTACTGGAAGGTCTCTATAAGGTCTCCTGGGAGACCTTATAGACCCCCGTCTCTTCTCCAGGCTGAACAGCTTCAACTCTCTCAGCCTGTCCTCGTAGGAGAGGTGCTCCTGCCCTCTGATCACCTTTGTGATCCTGTGCCAAAGTTATTTAACTATTACAGCTTAAGTGTTTCCTACTGCAAACTGAGAGTTTCAGCAGTTCATGTGTACGCAGCAAATCATCTCTGAACTGGAAAGGCACTGAAGCAGACATATATGGCAACACCAGTGCATGTCATATGCATTCCAGCACTTTTACAGCTCTGATTCAGGCAACCACAGGAGAACATGTTGAATCTTTTTTTTTTCCTTTTTTTTTTTTTGTGAAAACTACTTTTAGAAAGAAAAGGATTTTAATTGAATGTGTGTGTGTTGAGGAGGATAAGAGTACCGGATGCCTGAAATTAAGTTTGTCTGTAACTTTCAAGATGCTATGCAGACTAATGTGATGTAGAAGAATTGCCACTACATCTATTCCTGTTTGCTCACATTTAAGATGAACACTTACAAAAATATTCATATTATGGAGGCCTATTGGTTGAAAATAATATAAATTGTGCATACATATCCATACTGTGTATTTAGTGCTTGAGGAAAGCAACTAAATGAGGTACTTTTCTTCCCCTTTGTATTAATATTTAATTAAAAACTCAAGAAGATCACATTTTGATAGGTACTTTTTTAGCCATAGGAAAAATTTATCTGCAGTAACACTTTTCTTGTGGGTTTTTTTTTGGGTCAACTTACATCCATACACAGACACATATACACACTACATTCCATGATAGGGACACAATGGTTTTAGTAAATTTTTATGCTTGAGGCAAGGGAAATTGTATCACACTGGCTTTTGATTCCAAATGAAGAACTATAGCTGTAATATGAAAAAAAAATGAAAATAGAGGAAAGTCTTTGAAGGTTTAAAATGCTGATATTCATAAGTCTGACTTGTTAAAGTGATTTCTTGTTCACAGTAGCATTTGCTGCCTTCCTAATGATCTTCAGTTGGGATGGATCCAACCACTGTATCTACTATTCATTTAAACTCATATGGAAGATTGAAACTTCACAATAAACTGTTTTGCTAAGACTTCTGGGAAAAAAAAAAATTAAAATCAAAACACAAAACAAAAGCAAAAAAAAAAAAAATGCTATCCGAGTTCTCCACTTATGGCACAATCAAAATTCACACACAAAAAAATAAAACTCCTTTGGCATCTAACAATCACCATGTTTCAAGTTTTACCCGAATCTATCTTCAAAACACTGCGAAAGAAGGGGAAATTCTTTGACTTCCTACCTTATAGCTGTGCAACATAGGCAAAGTAGTACCTTTTGTGCTCATAGTGCACAGACATTGTAATTCAGAAAGCCTCAAGCAGATATAACTCTTTTCAAATAAAATTAAGACTATAAAGTGAATCTCAAAAGTGCCTCCATTCACCCTTCTGTTTGTATCTGACAAATTATTACTCTAGAGGCCAAATTTCCTGTCAATGATTTATGGACTTTTTGCACATAATCATCCTAGAAGAAAAAAGAGGCTCTGCCACAGGAAAACGGAGAAACATCTGGAAATAACGTTTCCAGACTATTGCTGACTCCTAATATTAAATATAAATATTAGTGTAAAGCTGAGTGTTTCCTAATATTAATACCAGCACAAATGTTCCTTCTATTAATGTAGACTCATCTCAGCTGAGACAATGAATAAAAGTGGAATATAGATGTGTGCTTCGATATTTTTTTTTTGTCCTAATATTAATAAATGTGATGGATAAATGAGGATTTGAGGTATTACCTTGGTAAATCTGTGCAGTAGCATTAACATTTAGGCAGTAAATAATGATAATTTTTAATTAGATCCAGTTGCCATGAGGCTTGGACTCTATGTGTCCAGTTGGAGTGGTTTTACAGTTTAAAAAAAAAGCAAAACAAAACAGAAGTAAAACTACTACTACTATTATTATTATTATTAATAATAATAATACTAATCGTACGGCTTGAAAAAATAGTTTTGAGTATTTTATTGTGGACTAATTAGGGTGAAAATTATTAACTTCGTACAACAGCAGCATCCAAACTTCTTTCTTAGTGGCCTAGATAACATCCTATGCATTTGTGCAAAGACCATGGACCTCTAAGCCTACATCTATCATGTGATCAATTTGCATATACATCATGCATGAGCTTTACACATTTAAGAAAACTGATATGTCCCCAAAGAATTGTATCCACTGTATAAGCACTGGTCAGTGTATATCTCCTTTTGCTAGACATTTCCCACTGATCTCATGTTCAAAGGTTTTTTGAAAAAGAGGTTTCATACTAGATGTATTCTCATTGAACAGTTTTAGTTCTAAAGACTGAGTTTTTCTGTACGCCTACTAAGTAAGCATGTCTACTCTGTAGTTTCTACATGTAGCTCTAAGTAGTTGATAACTACAAGTAGTTTTGCTATCAATTCTGATGGTTAGGTGACAGTGCAGTGGTACTTATATTGCCATATGGTTCATGTCAGGACAAGAATAGCTAACAGGTTTTTGGCAAAAATAAACACTGAAAGCTCCGACTTGGTCAGTCAGGTTTCTGTCTGAATAAATCACCCTGCCTTATTCCTTTCACAGAAATATAGACCCAGCTGCTGTCTAAGCTTAACCACATGTATGCGTGGGATACAGCCTACCACATCTTTTATTTCCCCCATCCAGAGCTGCACCTGAACTTCCTCTACATAGAGTCCAAAAAAAGAATATATTTTAGTCAAGGGTTACATTTGTGATACTCAGAAAAGCAAGATTTTTTTTTTAAATGACAAAACCAAATTATTGCCTTCAGTTATTGTGATTTATGCCTTTGCTTTGCTTATTACCACAGTCTTTTTTTTTCTGTATGTAGTTAAACATTTATCAAGAAAAAAAAAATCTGTGAAAAAAAAAATTATGTTTCAAGTGACTTTAGGAAACACTTTCAAAAATATCAGAGCATAGAAAGCTCTAAATGCCACAGAAAATTGATAGGAATTGTACACACATACACACTTCAATACAGTTAAAAAAACCCAAACCAACACAAAGAAAAACAAAAAACAACAAACCAACCAACAAAAAAAAAAACCTAACACTTGATTCTAGAGAGGAATCAAGCTTGTGACAATCCAGTTTTTCACTAGGATTAGAAGGTAGAGGTAGAGAAGAAGGTAGTTGCAGTAGAGGTAGTTGAGGAATCAGAATCCAGAACTGAAAAGGGGACTAAATTTTCTGAAGGGAAGATGTGCTCTTTATAAACCTGTAGCTAGCAGAACTTCAGTTTTAGAGTCATTGCAATTTCTAAATTCCAGGTATTCTGGTTAAACATTTTAGAAAGACCAGTGAGCTTTCTATATTACTCTTTAAGATATTATTCTATGAATGAGGTATATAATGAGAGAAAGCCCTAAGGTATTCTTTGAAATGCTACATACATGGGTTGTGATGAAGATAGATGAGAATTGGGTTTTTCAGACCTTGTTAACATCTAAGAGATTAACTAATTTAGGCCAAAACAGACTATGATGGGCATCTGCCCGAGTATGTCATTGTGGGTATAATGGAAAGATTCTAATACAGGAATAATTTGATTGAAGCAATAAGCTCAGAAGAAGAGTAAAGTAGAGCAGAATAGAATAGAATAGAATAAAATAGAATAGAATAGTTCAGTTAGAACTTACCTGCAGTGATGATCTAGTCCAAGTACCTAAAATCTAGTCCAACTGCCTTCATCTTGTCCAATACCTAAGTAGATGGACTAAAAAAAATAATCTTACAAGTGTTATATAAACCCTGGGAACTTCAACATTATGTTGACGAACATATTATTGTTAATTATTTAGATGTATTGATTCAGATGTCCCACAGGATATATTTTAGCCTTATCACTTGATTGACAGGAATTTGCAAATAGTTTGAAAACTTCAAAATTTCGATTTTTTTTTGTCAAAACAAAAACTGAAGTAAAATACTCCAACTAGCATGAAGATTTCCTTAAATAAGGGAAGGATCAGGTAATTCCAAATACCAATTTTATTTATTTCTCTCTTTGAGTTGGTCCAGAAGTGTCAGATCAGCCCATGCATTGCAAAAAAAAAAAGAACTACTCAAGAACATTAAATACTTACCCTATTTCTATAATTCATAACATACTTATGAAATTATGTTTGTCCAAATCAATGAGAAATAGTGTTGTAATTTTCTCAAATGGGATGGAAATAGTAACTATCTTTTAGGATCAGCCTGGCCTAGCTTTAAATGCAGATCTGCAAACTGGGAATATCAAAACAACTGGCTTATATAGGAATTATAAAGTTTGGGGTTATTTTCCCCCCTGAGATATATCTAGTTGTTTATGCACTTTTTTTTTTCTTTTTAAATGGAAAAAAATGTGGATCATTAATATCCTGTGTCTGTGCATTAGGGAGATTTTTTTTTTTTTTGCTTACAGAAAGAGTATAATATATGAACAAAAAGGCTTTGAGCTGTTACGAAGGTGCAAAACTATAAAAAAAAAAGGTAATATAGACATTTTCAATGGCATCTGAAAAGCAATATCATAAAATTATATGGTTTGTCTCCTTCTGAATTTTTAGACGTGTTTTCCTGGTGGTTATTTAAATGGTACAGGCTCATCACTCAACACCATGTTCTAAGGCAATAAAAAATCCTAAAAATAATCTTTCTTTAACATTATGTTAGTTCATAGTAATCTAATATGTTCTTAATTGCAAGGTAAGTCGTGTTTAGGAACACATTTTCCCCTGGAATGACCTTGAGGACGCTCTGGCTGTGTGTACACACACACATGTATTATTCTGAAGCACAATTCTGGTAGTATTCCTCACCACCTGCAGCATTTCTGTGACAGAAAGAATAAAGTTCTAAATAAATTAGTTCTAAATAAATTAAAATGTCTTTAAACTATAGCTTAATTCAACCTTTGATAAAGAGAAAGAAGGATTCTTTTTTTTTTCTTTAATGTTCAAAATAAGTACATAATAGTCCGTTTACCTTAGCGTCTCCACAAATCAAGCTGACCCATACTATTTGGCTTTCTTTGACATTAGTTTTGTGAAAACATCTCTTTTTATTTCAGTAACACAACAGATAAGATTTTAAAGAGGTCTGTCTGTACTCAAGTTTTAATATTTATACCTCAGTAAAAATATTGTCAACTGATTACGTAAACAAAAAACCAGTAGGCGTAACGTATGGCATATGTTTCTCAGTTCCCAGCTTCTGCTTCAATTAAATTACTACCTGCAGGAAATTATAGTAGTGAGTTTCTAGTGTCTGTTAAAGTAAATGGATGTCACCTTCCTGGTACAGAATAAGTCCCTAAGTTGCCAAAGATGAGCCTATAACTGAGAAAGTTAAGTCCAAATATTTCCAAAAGTGACCAGAGATTAATAATGTTGCTTCCTTCCTCTTTCTGCATTTTTTTTTTCACCTCCTAGGTTCCTTTACATTAACCCTCTGGTCATCGATGCTTGTAGGACTTCTAAGAGACACAAAGATGCTTTAGGATACAGCCAATTCAGAGAGAATTTTTAAAAAATATGTTTTCTACTAGATACTTCTTACGTATCTAGTTTCATATTTATAAAGATGTAACACCTTTCTAACACACGGAGAAGGAAGTGATCCAAAAATGTCATAGGGAGACTGTACTTTTATTTTAAGTCAGCAAACAGATCCATACCTAGATCATATATATATACACACATATATATATATATATGGAAAAACCACAAACAGTTCTGAAAGCCTGTTTCTTATATCATTTAAAGAAAATAATGTTGGAGGGCAAACTCAGAAATTGAAACCACATCATGTGCTTAAAAAGACAGGAAAACCAAAGAAACTGTACGTACATTCCCCTTATTGCATCACATCTCTTTTGCTTTGTTGTGAATAATTTCACATGACAATAAAAATGAAAATGAGCACAAAAAGCTTTCAAGTTATTATTAAGAAAACAAAAAAAAAAAAATACCATTGGCACAAATACACATTGTGATGATTACTCACTGCATTTTGCAAATACCAGATGAGTATAAAAAACTAGGACACTGCAACTATTTCTCAACTTGTTTTTATTTTTATAAATTTCTAAAGACAAAAAAAAGCCTTTGGAAACTTGTAATTGCTTTAACAAGTAAGTATTGTGACCTTTAATATATGGAGGAGAGGAAAAGAAAAATTTTATTTTTTTTCTTCATATATTTATCATGGACAAAGTAACTTGTTTTGGATGCTTTACTTGGAATTGTTTTTCTTTCTTTATTCACTCTTAAGAATTTTTAAAATGAAAATACAAATTCAGTTTTATTTTTCATTTTCCTATAGCATATGTGCTGTCAAGAATCAGCAGTACATTACATTGCTATCTATGAAATTATTACATTGTTTCTACCCTGCCCATAATTTATAATTATTGCCCTGAAAAAAAAGCAAGCGTGTGAGCACACTGAACAGCTAAGATGACCTGTTTTGACTTTTTTTTTTGAGAAACAGTAATGATTAAATAGTGTTTGATTATTGACAGCTTGGAGATATTTAGTTACTCTAAGGATTATTTTATGAATTATTATTTTGAAATAGTTTTAAATTGACAAACTGTTGAAGACTACTTTTTTTCCTTTTAGCATGCACACATATGCTCAAGTGAAGTTAGATGAAAGCTGAAGTTGAAATTAGCAGTAGCCTAAGGGCATTACTGCAATTACTAGGCCATTTAAAATATATCAGTATCATGTCTAATATAATAAAAGTAGAGTCATAGCTGTAGCACAATTGAGAACAAGAGACTATGCAAAAGGTTGTCAGATTGTGTTAGCTGAAATCAGAGCTAAAATAAATGCATTATCTGTGTAATTATGGCCACAGCCTCTTACCAGAAAATCATCTGCAAAAAAAAAAGCTCCTTTGATCGTTCTAACTCTATCTATTTTTGCTTTGTTTGGGTTTTTTTTGTGGGTTTTTTGTTTTTTGTTTTTTTGCTTTTTTCACCAAAAGAGATTAAATTACTGAAATACAACAGTATAACCTCTTTTTTTAAAAACAACTTAATGACTAATAGGGAAGCAAGGAGAGAAATTAAGATGTGTTGTCATTTAGCCCCAGCTGGCAACTGAGCACCACACAGTTGCTCATTCACTAACCCCTGGTGGGATAGGGTAGAGAATCAGAAGAGTAAAAGTGGTAAAATTTGTGGGTTGAGATAAAGACAGTTTAATACATAAAAGCCACACAAGCAAAGCAAAACAAGGAATTAATTCATTGCTTCCCATCAGCAGGCAGGTGTTCAGTCACCTCCAGGAAAGCAGGGTTCCACCATGTATGATGGTTACTTGGGAAGACAAATATCACAGCGTCAAATGTTAATCCTTTCTTTCTTCTTCCTCCAGCTTTACATGTTGAGCATGACGTCCTATGGTGTGGAATATCCCTTTGGTCTTTTGGAGTCAGCTATCCCACCAGGGTGCCCTCCCAACTTCTTGTGCACCCCCAGCCAACTCACTGGTTAGGCAATGTGAGAAGCAGAAAAGGTCTTGACACTGTGTAAGCACTGCTCAACAACAACAAAAACATGCCTATATTATCAACACTGTTTTTATCACAAATCAAAAACATAGCCTCATACTAGCTAGTATGAAGAAAATAATAGAATCATAGAATCTTTAAGGTTGGAAAAGACCTCTAAGATCATCAAATCCAACCGTCAACCTAACACCACTATGTCCACTAAAATTAAGTCTATCTCAGTCAAAACTAGTACGTTAGGTTACGTACAAATAAAATATTTTATCTGTTAGACTGCACGGTACAAATGGGCCTAATGTTTCATATAAGAATTATTAAGAATTTGCAAATTAAAGGGATTTTCTATCTTCCTCTGCATTACTAAGAAGCCTTGACAGAAAAAGTTAGGCAGATTTTAAAACGTAATGAGTAATGAGTGAGTGCATCAACGTTTTGGCACTTAAGTTCCCTCTGAGATTATGAATTAATTTCCAAGGACTCAGATCTATTCAGGGACATATAAATGAACATTGGAAGTCTGCCACTGTGGTTAGGAATAGGATGCAAAAGCCTAAATCAGCCCCATACAGTGTTTTTTCCACAAGGTGAAACCTATACTGATGGCCAAAAACAAGGCTAGGGCAGTAAAACATGCCAGTCTGAAGTATGCAGATGTTCTGTAGGCTGGAGGAAAAGGTGTGATACATAAAAGCTGTTAAGCAGAGCACCATCCTGTCAAGAGCCAAACGTAACAAATAGATTTGCCTCATAATTAAGTAACAGTGCACATTGTTATTCACTCTTGCAGTCTGGTCCTCTGTATCCTGGACAGCTGAGTGTAGCCAGGTGACTGATTCCAGGCTTTGTTTGCTTGACAGCATGTGTGGCAGCACTGATGACCGTCTTTTAACTTAGATCTCTTTTGGTTTTCTGAGATTGAAATGCTCCAAACCACAAAATGTTTTAACTTCTTACCTTGATAGTTTTATGGCTCAGAGGGTTCTAGTTTTGCCTTTTTTGTTTTTGTCTTTGTTTGCAATATAGAAAAACATTTTTGTACCTAAATAAAGCTGCCTTTGCAACAAGCATGTAAAGAGCCCTGAAAGGCATCAATATAGAAGTAAAACATTTTCTTCTACTCAATTATTGCACAAGGGACACATTTAGTTCAGAATGTTCAACAACTACAAAGAGAAAAGACATCTGAGTTCAATTCTTAGAAGCCTAGGGCAACTAAAAAACCCTTCTAAAAGCACATTGAAGCAGGAGGAGGAGGTGATTGTTTCTAAGACAAAAAAGAAAACTCATCTATTATGCAGAGACTTAAGAAAAAGATATAACAATTTTAAAAATTGAAGTAATTAAGGAATATTCAAGGCAGGGAATAAGAATGAAGGGAAAGACTCTGGTAGGTTGCTTTTGTGAGAGCAGTGTGGAAGTCTCCAATCCACTTTATTGTGTTTGTGGAAAGAGATAGAGCATTATAGTAAAGATTAGCCTAATGAAAATGCCTTAAAATTACAAAATGTTTTAACTAAATGACACTGTTATACCTTACAAACTATCTAAACATACCACTCAAGTATTTCTGGAATACCTTCACTCTGTACACAAATATCCATTAGTCTAGTATTCTCTTTCTGCTACTGACTTCTGTGAAAGCACCTTCATATTCCCAACTATTCAATCACATGTTGTGGGATAATGCTTCTTTGACTGCAGTGGTCAACATTTCTGTGGTATCAGCTGAAAAAAAACCCAAACCTTCATTGTGTCCTAATTCATGTAACTGCAGCCTTCTTTTTTGCTTGATAGAAATCCTAACTTATTTTAAAAAAAACCAAACAAACAGTATAAAGAGTCATTTGGTTAAGTAGTATCCTGCAGCATATTATCAACAGGTTAATTTCACTTCATAGCCATTATTTTCCTTTTCTCTCTAAAACTTTTTAATATTACGCAATAATTTTTTCATGACAAAGAGTTTAAGAGCACAAACCAGATCTGCTGTATAGCATTAATTACTATTTCTCTACTTTATTTAGTCAGTTGATTTCCATTTAAATATTGCCTATCAATTTTTTTTTGTTATTTTTTTGTTAATTTCCCCTTCCTGAACCACCTTAATACAGAAAAATAAAGCCTTTTTCTAAAAAAAATTAAAATCTGCTATTTATCTCTTTAGACTTACATACAACTGTCAAACACACTGACAAAAATCAAATGTATTTTAAATAATTTCTACTATTTACTAATAGAGCCTTTCTCCTGATGGGAAACTTTTACCGAGATACAGAATATTTGCAAGAAAAAAGCTGGGCAGCATCCACTCCCTCATCTCCTGCGTAATGTGTCTACATGTGCTCAAGGAATACAGGACAGTAGAGTAAATTTCAAACATTATACATGAGACATTAACATCTTAATAGAAAGCTTGATGGAAGGAAGAATAGAAAATTGCAGTGCTAAATTCTCCAAAGCAATAAGTTAGAGTTTGCATCTAGTGTCCTTATTTTGCACTGAGGTGAAATACTTGAAGATGAGGGAGTTGTAATTTGCAGTTATTCTCTTTCTTTGATCTGCTATGTCGAAGTTGAATGAAGAATATGCCAACATAACATTTCTAAGCTATAGGGCTGAGGCTACCAGGCAGTAAAATTGAATTATCTAGTACAAAACAGATGTTCTATCTCCTTAAGTATTTACTATTTATGTTCATAAACAGTAAAAAAAAACCAAAAAACTGACAAAAATCTTAAACCTAAAATAAGAGGAAGAGAAAGACAAAAGCATTCACAACAAAAATGTAACTGTAAGCAAACCTGAGTAAAAGAGAATGAGAAGCATTAAAAATCCCCACTAACAGAAATATGAAAAAATTTTTATTAATGCTTAACAAAGTAGAATACCTGTTAGCTATTTATTGTTCTATTTAAACGCCAGTCTACAAAGCACATAGGAATACTTCTGTTGGTAATTAAATATACAGCAGGTGTGTGAGATAATGGTCAAACTCAAAACATCTAAAGGATATAAAGATCTAGTTCTAAACCCAGATTCCCTGAAGAGATCTAAATTAGGGTTCTGGGTTGATTATACAATTTATAAAGAAATTTAGGCTCTGCAAAATGAGTCTTATAAAAATGCTTAGAATGAAGAGAGCTTCAGTTCAGAATGCTTTTTGTGCCATCTTAAGATACTGAGTATTGATAACTATTGAATGATGTTGTGGTTTTGTTTAGTGAAGGGGGGGCCTAAGGTGGTACCTTCTCTAGGAAACTGCTAGACGTTGCTCCCTTTGTTCAGTGGACTCAGCCGGGCCTAGGGAGGACCTGCTGCTGGCCAAGGCCGAGCCAATTGGTAGCAGAACGTTCTGTGATAACACCTCTGCAACAACATATTTAAGAAGGGGAAAACCTCGAGCAGAAAAAAAAAGAGAAGAGAAGATGTGAAGAAGCTGAGCAGGGGCAGAGGCGCAGAGGGGGAGGCGCAGGCCTCATGGGCCTTGCAGGCCTCACCTTCTGGTCTCTCGCCAGGCGGCTGACTGGGCCTGACCCTGCCCGTCCCGGCTGCAAGAAGTGGAGAGAAGATGAGATGGATGATGTGAAGAGATTCTGAGAGGCATCTGCCAGCCTGTTGTGAAGAATTTTTCTTGTGAGAGAAACAGCTGCAGATGCCAAGGTCAGTGGGGAAGGAGAGGGAGGAGTAATGCGGCTCCTGGGCAAGATTCCCCTGCAGCCTGTGGTGATGACCATGGTGGAGCAGGTTGTCCCCCTGCAGCCCATGGAGGTCCACAGAGGAGCAGAGATCCACCTGGAGCCCGTGAAGAACCCCACACCGAGTGAGGTGGATGCCTAAAGGTGGCTGTAGCCCATGGAGGGCCTGCTGGGGCAGCCGTTCTGGAGAGACTGCAGTCTGTGGAAGAGATGATCCATGCCAGAGCAGTTTAATGAAGGACTGTGGCCCATGGGAGGGACCCCACACTGGAGCAGGGGAGGAATGTGAGGAGTTCTTCCCCCGATGATGAAGCAGTGGCGTAAAACAATGAGTGATAAACTGACTGCAACCCCCATTCCCTCTTCCCCCTTGTACTGCTCAGGAGGGGAAGG
>WHYT01017156.1:150238-165178 GCA_009806455.1 Tetrax tetrax
AAAAAGAAAACTCATCTATTATGCAGAGACTTAAGAAAAAGATATAACAATTTTAAAAATTGAAGTAATTAAGGAATATTCAAGGCAGGGAATAAGAATGAAGGGAAAGACTCTGGTAGGTTGCTTCTGTGAGAGCAGTGTGGAAGTCTCCAATCCACTTTATTGTGTATGGAAAGAGACAGAGCATTATAGTAAAGATTAGCCTAATGAAAATGCCTTAAAATTACAGAATGTTTTAACTACATAACATTGTTATACCTTACAAACTATCTAGACATACCACTCAAGTATTTCTGGAATACCTTCACTCTGTACACAAACATCCATTAGTCTAGTATTCTCTTTCTGCTACTGACTTCTGTGAAAGCACCTTCATATTCCCAACTATTCAATCACATGTTGTGGGATAATGCTTCTTTGACTGCAGTGGTCAACATTTCTGTGGTATCAGCTGAAAAAAAAAAACACATTCATTGTGTCCTAATTCATGTAACTGCAGCCTTCTTTTTTGCTTGATAGAAATCCTAACTTATTTAAAAAAAAAAAACCAAACAGTATAAAGAGTCATTTGGTTAAGTAGTATCCTGCAGCATATTATCAACAGGTTAATTTCACTTCATAGCCATTATTTTCCTTTTCTCTCTAAAACTTTTTAATATTACGCAATAATTTTTTCATGACAAAGAATTTAAGAGCACAAACCAGATCTGCTGTATAGCATTAATTATTATTTCTCTACTTTATTTAGTCAGTTGATTTCCATTCAAATATTGCCTATCAATTTTTTTTGTTATTTTTTTTTGTTAATTTCTCCTTCCTGAACCACCTTAATACAGAAAAATAAAGCCTTTTTCTAAAAAAAAATTAAATCTGCTATTTATCTCTTTAGACTTACATACAACTGTCAAACACACTGACAAAAATCAAATGTATTTTAAATAATTTCTACTATTTACTAATAGAGCCTTTCTCCTGATGGGAAACTTTTACCGAGATACAGAATATTTGCAAGAAAAAAGCTGGGCAGCATCCACTCCCTCATCTCCTGCGTAATGTGTCTACATGTGCTCAAGGAATACAGGACAGTAGAGTAAATTTCAAACATTATACATGAGACATTAACATCTTAATAGAAAGCTTGATGGAAGGAAGAATAGAAAATTGCAGTGCTAAATTCTCCAAAGCAATAAGTTAGAGTTTGCATCTAGTGTCCTTATTTTGCACTGAGGTGAAATACTTGAAGATGAGGGAGTTGTAATTTGCAGTTATTCTCTTTCTTTGATCTGCTATGTCGAAGCTGAATGAAGAATATGCCAACATAACATTTCTAAGCTATAGGGCTGAGGCTACCAGGCAGTAAAATTGAATTATCTAGTACAAAACAGATGTTCTATCTCCTTAAGTATTTACTATTTATGTTCATAAACAGTAAAAAAAAACCAAAAAACTGACAAAAATCTTAAACCTAAAATAAGAGGAAGAGAAAGACAAAAGCATTCACAACAAAAATGTAACTGTAAGCAAACCTGAGTAAAAGAGAATGAGAAGCATTAAAAATCCCCACTAACAGAAATATGAAAAAATTTTTATTAATGTTTAACAAAGTAGAATACCTGTTAGCTATTTATTGTTCTATTTAAACGCCAGTCTACAAAGTACATAGGAATACTTCTGTTGGTAATTCAATATACAGCAGGTGTGTGAGATAATGGTCAAACTCAAAACATCTAAAGGATATAAAGATCTAGTTCTAAACCCAGATTCCCTGAAGAGATCTAAATTAGGGTTCTGGGTTGATTCATAATTTATAACAATTAAATATATAATATATAAATTTATAACAATTTATAAAGAAATTTAGGCTCTGCAAAATGAGTCTTATAAAAATGCTTAGAATGAAGAGAGCTTCAGTTCAGAATGCTTTTTGTGCCATCTTAAGATACTGAGTATTGATAACTATTGAATGATGTTGTGGTTTTGTTTAGTGAAGGGGGGGCCTAAGGTGGTACCTTCTCTAGGAAACTGCTAGACGTTGCTCCCTTTGTTCAGTGGACTCAGCCGGGCCTAGGGCGGACCTGCTGCTGGCCAAGGCCGAGCCAATTGGTAGCAGAACGTTCTGTGGTAACACCTCTGCAACAACATATTTAAGAAGGGGAAAACAGAAAAAAAAAAGAGAAGATGTGAAGAAGCTGAGCAGGGGCAGAGGCGCAGGGGGAGGCGCAGGCCTCATGGGCCTTGCAGGCCTCACCTTCTGGTGTCTCGCCAGGCGGCTGACTGGGCCTGACCCAGCCCGGCCTGGCTGCAAGAAGTGGAGAGAAGATGAGATGGATGATGTGAAGAGATTCTGAGAGGCATCTGCCAGCCTGTTGTGAAGAATTTTTCTTGTGAGAGAAACAGCTGCAAATGCCAAGGTCAGTGGGGAAGGAGAGGGAGGAGTAATGCGGCTCCTGGGCAAGATTCCCCTGCAGCCTGTGGTGATGACCATGGTGGAGCAGGTTGTCCCCCTGCAGTCCATGGAGGTCCACAGAGGAGCAGAGATCCACCTGGAGCCCGTGGAGGACCCCACACCGAGTGAGGTGGATGCCTAAAGGTGGCTGTAGCCCATGGAGGGCCTGCTGGGGCAGCCGTTCTGGAGAGACTGCAGTCTGTGGAAGAGGTGACCCACGCCGGAGCAGTTTAATGAAGGACTGTGGCCCATGGGAGGGACCCCACACTGGAGCAGGGGAGGAATGTGAGGAGTTCTTCCCACGATGATGAAGCAGTGGCGTAAAACAATGAGTGATAAACTGACTGCAACCCCCATTCCCTCTTCCCCTGTGTGCCACTCAGGAGGGGAAGGTAGTAGAAATAACGTTAAGCTCGGGAAGAGGGACGGGTCGGGTGGGGGGTGTATCTTGTTTCTCTGTCTCATTATCCTGCTAGTTTTAGTAATAAATGAATAGTTTTCCCCAAGTCGAGTCTGTTTTGCCCGTGACGGTAACTTTAAGGATTTTCTCCCTGTCTTTATCTCAAACCTCGAGCAGTTTTTCTTATATTATCTCTCCCTATTCTCTTGGAGGGTGGGGGAAGTGAGAGAGAGACTGTGTAGTCTGGTCCCGATTGGGGCTAAACTATGACAAATTACTACTTGAAAAACATAGCACAAGATCTTGGTTTTGCTCATTCACCTAAGGAATGTAGAAATATCACAGGAGATTGTTAAGGACAACTGAATCAGGTTGACTGAAAGACCCAGTTGATTTTTCCCTCCTGTCTCCCTAGAAGCAATGCTGCTGCTTTTTTCTGTCCTTGGGTCCAGCCAGTAGCACAGCTGAGCATGTGTTCCCAATAAACGCATGGACAAAAACACAGAACAAACCCTCAGATGCAACTAGTTTACAAGCAAACTAGACCTCTTCTCTCCATTTTCCCATGCTTATTTGTCCCTAACCCACTTTGATCCCTTCCTTTCTCTGCCTTTATCCACTCCCAAACAAACAAATACCTCTATTTTTTTTTTTCCCAATTAGTCTTGCAGAAATCATTGTTGTTTCCCAGGATATCTCAACTTTACATCATAGATGGTGTTACCAAGGCACTGCTGGCTTGTTGAGATTCCTTTCCTCACAGCCCAAATAATCCCTGTGAAGATCAGCCATCTCTTGCATGCCTCCACCTGAACCATCTGTTATCCAGCAATGTCTCGCTGTACTGTATGTAATGTGTAACTTCTTCCAGCTTCTTTCTCTGTTAATTGCCATCTTCAGTCTGGGCTTGAGAAATCTTGGTCTTCAATGTAATATTAATATTTACTTAGTTGGTTATTTGTTTGCGTAAAATACAGAATTAGAAATCAGAAAACAGACAATCTCACCCCCTCACCATTCCCCAGCCTGCTGTGGGTATACTTGAAAAACAAAGATTGTGTTTCCCACGTAGTTTAGTAGTCTCTGGAACTATGTTCCTCTTACATAGTTTTTATCAGTCTAAAATCCTGAACACTTTACTGTAAAGTAAAGAACTTTTCAAGGCACAATGAAGCAACTTCAGAAGAGTAGGCAACCCCCTTCTTTACACTGATTCTTAAGCTCAACTTGGATTTAGTTATCAAAGCATTTCTTGGAAATTACTTAGAAGGTTTGAATCCTCTCAGCCAAGAGAAGTAGTAATTTGCCTGACAAATATTTCATCTATTAGGCAGTTAAAAAAAGAGAGAGATTAAACCCAGCTGTGTATGAAAGAAACCAACCACACTGTATTTTGGTGGAGCCCAATTGTTTAGGCAAATATTAGGAATGCTCTGACAATTGTTACAACGAGTTTCTGGAATGGGACAAAAAAAAATCTTGCAGAGCCCACTTAGGTTTATGGCAAGATGTCGATGGCAATACATTTAGCTCCATCAAGACTCAGAGTATCACTTCTGAGTAACTAGGAATGCTTGAGAAGTGTTGCACTGATAAAACTTGTGGGAATAAGCAGGAGATAAATCAGGGATTTAGGTCACAATGTTAGACATGATTATTTCTATTCCACCTACGCCTTACTTCAGATCTCTATGCCCTTACCTGGAGCTTATCATAAGACTTATTATAAATGCTAGACCCTTTCTAATATACAAGTTTTCCTCTTTGAAATTAACCATGGAATTTACTGGGATATAAATTTGAAATTAACCATGGAATTTACTGGGATATAAATTTGAGATATAAATACCAGATCTAAACTATTCTACAAAATAAATTTTGCAGATTTGTTTGAACTTTTGTTTCATTTGTGGCAAAATTAGTAACGAAGTTTAATAAATGCATTGTATAAATAAACTGTTCTCTGCCTGAGGGAATAGAAAGAATAATAAAAACTTAAAAAGCCAATGACAAGTAACTTTTAACAAGTTCTTTCTAATTTTAGATTTAAAATATCAGAACAGCAGCAATAAAATACAATTTCCCACAATTTTTTTTTTTGACAGAACTAGAAATAATGTGCTCAGGTATTCTGGAATTAATAAAAAAGGAAATTAAATAAAATTGTAACACTAATAATGAAGCCAGCTACTTCCGTCTCATAGAAATATATATTCAAGATTGTATGAAATGTTCTAAAATGCTATATTAAAATTCTTTCTTCTCACTTACCAAAGAAAAAGAAAGAAAAGCTGGAATATAAATCTTATCAGATGTCATTGAAAATAGTTAATTTCAGTAAATATTACCCTGTCATTTTTATGGTTCATTATTCATTACTTTATTAAAAAAAAAAAAAAAAATCTTTTCCCCAAATGGAGATTAGATTATGCTCATCCAAATTTAGGTCTCTACCAGTTATCTTCTGTGGCTGCTATTTGACACTGCAACATGTAAATATCAACTTAAGTTTCTTGTCATTGTTTTCACCTTAATACTGATCACTTTTTCAGTTGATTGTAATTACCTTTATCTGTGTTGTGAATTAAAATAAGAAAAAAAGAAGAAGAAAGAATTTTTTTTTTTTTGTTTCCAACTAAAACAGTTTTCTGAACCAATGCATGAACTGCTAAGGGAGACAAATGAGTGGAGTATGGAGAGAGGGAGAGAAATGGGTGCTGTGAACTTGCATTGACACCAAATACCTCATAAAGCGGATATTTAGACTTTCTTTACAGTGGATAGATAGAACTAAATTTAGTCTGAAAGTTTGACACTGAACTTTCAGAAACCAGGACTTTCCACAGCCATTTGGTAGAGATATGTGATCATAGTTCAGGTATTTTAACTGGACCTTTAGAGCACAGGGATTGCTGTTCTAAAAATACCGAGCTCCTTAGAAAGAGAGACTAGAAACAGAAAGGGAACATGCAGAGCTAAGAAGGAAGAACTGTTCTGAAGTATGGTGATCATTTTAGTGCGTACTGCTTTCCTAGACTAGGTCTTTTCAGCCATTGTTTTGTCCAATATCAGCAGGAGAATACTGTAGTTTCATCTTCAGAATTCTGACGAAAATCAGTGTTTTTAAGCTTGCCCATCAAAAAACATTTATTGTGCCAAGAGTCATCCTTCTCCTGCTGTATTGCACTGTCTCAGATCATATTCAATTAATATGAACACTATAGTAATATATAGTAATGCAATTTAGAACAATAATTCTAGTATTTAAAACATTTGATCTACAATGCAGCACAATTTTTATATTAATTATACAATAATAACTCTGGATAACTTGGTTTTGAAAACTTTTGTTCTGTTGTAAAATTGACCTTTATCTTTGCTTTCATATTTTAGAACACTTTCTACTGCACAGCGTATTTTATTTTGACTGATAGGAAGAACTCGATAACCTTTTTATTGTGGACGTCAGATGTTTAAAACATTGTTACACTGGGGTGAATACAAGGAAGAGCTACTAGGATGGTCCAGGTTTGGACCACTTGTCCTTTGAGGAGAAATTGAGGCACCAGGGCTTTTTCAGCCTGAAGAAGAGGTTGCTGTGGGGGACCTAACAGCAGTCCCCCTAGCTATGAGGAGGTCAGCAAGGACATGGAGCCAGGCTTTTTACAGCAGCAAGTGGCTGGAGGACAAGAGGACACACACATGAATTAAACAAGGGAAGACCAGACAGAATAAACTTTTTTCCTGTGTGGACTTTCAAATATTGGGAGACATTGCCCAGGCATGATGTACTGTTTTGGTTCTCATATGTTTTTGAGACCCAACTGGACACAGCCTGGGGCGTCCTTGTCCTACCTCAGACCTGGCCCTGCTTCAAGCAGGAAGGAGGACTAAAGCCTTCCCAAGGTCCTTCTGACCTGAATTGTCTTATGTCTCTATGAGCATATGATTAACTTAATAGATAGGAAAAACATTCTTTTAGTGTTTCTTCCAACTTGTGCACAGAACAACCTGAAAATAACATGAGAACTTCCACAGGCAGGTAAATTGCTCCTCATGGGTAAAGCATGTCTTTCATTTACCCTGTTATTAATTTTTCTGTATTAAAATATTAGTACGTCTTCTTTCAAGGTGACAAATAATATTTATATTTTTATATATATCCATAATATTTTTTTATATATTTAAAATCTACACAAAATTAAATATATAATATAAAATGTGTTACCAAATAGCTTTACTCTTCCTTTCTTCTTTAAAATCTCTGTACAGTCTTTTTTTTTTTTCCCCTCCTCACTTTTTGGTCTAATACATGTTCCGTTCTGATTCACTTCTGGGTTTATTCTCTTACTTTATGTGCTGTTCAAAAAAATCCAATAAAATAAAAAGTATTATATTTTAAATAATAATAGTTTCTCTGAAGCCTGAAACTCTGCAGAAAATGTACCATTGGGGAATGGGTGTCCTAAGTACCCAGTGTTGCATGAAGTCAGAGCAAGGAGGTGACCCTTGTTACAATAGATTTCTTTCTAAATACATGACAGCAGACAATAGTCACATACAGATAGAAAAAATGAAAAAAAAAAGGGAGAATTATAGGGAAATTGCACTGTTCTGTTTCACCAGCAGTGACTTTTTAGGTAGGCATCTTTCAGTCTACCTATTTGTAGTTTTTGGAGAAAATCTGAGTTTTACGTCTCTAAGAGAACATAAGTTTAAATAGAATTTCCTGTAATTCAATTTGTGTCCATAGCCTCTTGTCCTATTACTGGATACCTCTGAGAACAGCCAGTTTCTATCTTCTTTAAAGCCTTCTGTCAGGTATTTATAGGTTATTGCTAAGGTCCCCCTGAGCCTTATCTCTTGCAGACTGAACAGATCACTGCAATGGGTAGGGCTTCTCATGCACGGCTGCTACATTCCATGTAAACGGCAGTTCACAGCTCACTCAGATTCACCTGTGTGTCAACAGTCATGTACAAGACATGGCCATGACATAAAAAAAATCTTCAGTAGCATCTGTGAAGCTATATAGTTTCTAAGCAGAACCTGGCAGGCTTATAACTTGAGTTACAGGCAGAATACTGCTCATTAGTTTATCAAGGATGAAGGTTATTTCAAACTGTATGGAGTTTGCATGGCAAGGCTTTGATAGTGGGGAGAGCTGCAGGGGTGTTTTTTGTGAGAAATCAAGAGCTGCCCCTATGTCGGACAGAGTCAGTTTCAGTTGGCTCCTGACACTGGCCAAAGCTAAGCCAACCAGTGAATGTTAATGGATAACTACTCTGCTGCCCAAGAAGGATCCCACACCAGAGCAAGTGGATATGGCCCAAAGGGAACTGCAGTCCATGGAGAGTCTGCACTGGAGCAGGCTCCTAGCTCCTGGCAGGAGCTGAGGCTCATGGTAGTCTTTCCTGAAGGACCTCAGTCCGTTGAAGGGACTTATGATGAAGCAGTTCTTGAAGTGAAGTTCTGTGGGAAGAGCTCACATTGGAGCAGTACATGAAGGACTGTATCCCATGGGAGGGACCTAATGTTAGAGCAGAGAATAACCATGAGAAAGGAGTGGCAGAAACAAAGAGTGATGAACTGACCACAGTCCCCATTCTCCAACCTGCTGCACCGCTTGGCTGATAGGGAGGGGGTAGAAGAGTTGGGAATGATGTAGAACTTGGGAAGGAGGGAGGGAGGGGAGAATGAAAGTATTTGTAGTTTTGTTTTTATTTCTCACTATCCTAATCTGTTATTATTTGGCAATAAATTAGATTAATTTCCTCAAGTCAAGTCTGTTTTGCCCATGATGGTAACTGGGGAGTGATCCCTCTGCCATTACCTCGACCCAGGAGCTTTTCCATTTTATGTTCTCCCTCTTTCCTGTTGATAAAGGCCAGTGAGAGTGGCTTGGTGGGCACCTGGTGGCCAGCCAAAGTCAACCCACCACACAAATCTACTAGAATTTTAACTTACAAGAAAGACAGATTTCATTTTGGACAGTAGTAAATTGATCTAGAGAAGAGACATACACTTCCAAGGGAGTAATGAGTACAGCTCTGTTCGTGTAATAAAAACTTCAGGAAGAAGAAATCAAGAGCAAGAAGGAAAGAATCATGAGAAACTCCAGCCAAAAGCTGCAAGAAGTGACTAAGTTTTTCTAAAGGGATTGAGAAATTTGATGTGGTTGACAGTCAGAGTGCATTTTATCTTCAAAAGAAATTAATCCAAATAAAGAAAATGTTTCAGACAAACATCTGTGTGCTGGATTTCTGAGGTCTATTTGAGAACTTTGTAGCCTGCCAAAATTAACTTTAGAGGCCAACAGCATCAAGGCCAGGACAAATAAGAATTCTTCTTTTGTGGTTTAGCCTGAACCAGGAGCTAAACATTAGCAGTTGCTCACTCACCCTCCCCAAGAAGGGAGATAAAATACAACTAATAGCTTGTAGGTTGAGATAAGGACAGGGAGAGATAATTCAGCAGTTACCATCATGGGCAAAAAAAAAGACTTAACATGGGGAAAAATAAATTAATTTAGTAACAATCAAATCAGCGTAAAATACTCAGAGATGAAACCAAATCTTAAGAACACCTTCCTCCCACCTCTCCCATCTTCCTGGACTCAACTTTACTTCCAAATTTTCTACCCCTTCCACACCAGCAGCACAGGGGATGGTGTCATGGTCAATTAATCACACATTGTCTCTGCCACTCCTTCTTGCTCAGAGAGAAGGCTCCTCACACTCCTCCCTTGCTCCAGTGTGGGGTGCCTCCCACAGGACACAGTCCTCCATGAACTTCTGCAGTGTGAGTTGCTCCTGTGGGCTGCAGTTCTTCACGAACAGCTCCAGATTGGGTTCTTTTTCACAGAGTGCAGTACCGCAGGAATAGACTGCCCCACTGCAGGCCCTCCATGGGCCACAGCCTCCTTTGGGCACCCACCTGCCCCAGCGTGGGGTCCTCCATGGGCTGGAGGTGGATCTCTGCTCCTCCATGAGCCTCCATGGGCTGCAGGTGCACAGCTGGCCTCACTATGCTCTTCACCACAGGTGGCAGGGGAATCTTGCTGGAGGCAACTTTACTCCTCCCTCTCCTTCTTCACTGACCTTGTTGTCTCCATAGTTGTTTCACTCACGTACTCCACTCTCTGTTGCTGCTGTGCTGGGCAGGGCCAGGTTGGGCTGGGCTGCACGCCAACAGCCGCCTGGTGGAAGGCTGGGGCAGGAGGCCAGGGGGAGACTGGTGCCTTCTCCTCTCTCCCTCCACTGCTATTTTGTTTTACCTTAAACACATCAACACAGACGCATTATCACCATTGCAGATTGGCTCAGTCTTGGCGAGCAGCAAATCTGCTCTGGAGCTGGCTGACTCCACTGGACAAAGGGGAAACTTCTAGTAGCTTCTCACAGAAGCCACTCCTGTAGCTCTTCCTCCACCAAAACCCAACACACCTTCTCCATCAGTTTTTATCTGGCATTTACTCAGTAGTAGAGAGAGTCTGCGATTCAAGGAAAATAAGCACTTCCTCAAGATCTTCACAGGAAGAAATGCTTTTAATTGAACAAAAAGGTACTTCAAGATGTGGTCCAAAGTGGAATTAAACATTACCTTTCCCTTAAAATATATATTTAAAAAAAAATATTTTTTTTCTTGACTTTAAATTTCCTCCTTCAAAGGCAACAGAACTAGAAATTTCCTATGTATATATTTAATCCAGCTAAAATTATGGGACTCAAAAAGCGTACATTGTGTATGAGACTTCCAACACAGGGCTTTACTTAAGCATAATTCTTTAGTATCAGTGTCTTGTAAAAGTAATAATAGTAGTTATTTTCACAATTGTCTGCACTGAAGTTTCAGGTCTAGCAATTTCTCCATATTTACATTCAGCGTATCCTATGTCTTCAATAATGTTTGCAAAGTTAAATAAAATAGAGAAAATAATTAGAGATAAAATTATACAAATATTTGGTCTAAGGTTCAATTAATTTATCTATGTTCTCCTTTTATGAATATTTCAGTTTGTTTAGAGGAACTAATTCTCAATGAGCACATTTCTCAGTATTTGTACTAGAAATGTTTGTATATTTATTCAGAAAGACCTCATTCTATGTGGCTCATAGTAGCAGCAACAGCTAGGCTATAATTAGTTGAAATATAACTCAAAACTCTTTAAAAGGAATATTTGTATTTAATATCCCTTTATTTTAGAATTTTGCACTAATTTTAATTTATGAGATTATTCTTGCTCATTTTACCTGTGAAGTTATTTAGTTGAATTTACAATGTGTTAGACTTTTATTAAACAACTGCACAACTTTCCCTTGACCTTTTTTTTCAAAAGGACACAGAATTTGGCTAGATGACTTTTCATTTAGACAAGCAAGACATGCAGAGGTTAATATCCACATCTCAGCAGGCAGTAGAAATGGTGCTAGCAAAATTGGATGGGCTAATAAGCTTAAATACATAAATGGATGGAAGTTTAACGGTGTCTGCGTTGTATTTAACACCATTTGGCTATGAAATAGCACTTAAAGCTTAAACTAATTACCTATATGTTAGTATATACTTTTGGTTATTTATCTTACGTCTGTTCTGTAGACTGACCTTTTGTTTCTATGTCTTAATTTGGTGCTATTAGTCAACTTCAGTCAAAATTAATATAAAAGAATAGTTTGATTTCAAAACGCAGTGTATATGTGAGATAATCATAGTTTCCATTATTATAGTGTCAGGGGGGAAAAAAAAAAAAGAAAAAAAAAGAAAAGGAATGATCTTTTTGTAAAGACAAATTTTTCAAAAGTCTAGACTTAAAATAGCAACAAAAACATTCACGGCTTTCTTTTTATTTTAGATTGCAGTATGAGCTCTGTTACCGTCACACCCTGTCAGTCCATTTATGCTTCAGTAGGGGTAGGTGAAGCACTGATGGGAGTGGATGTTAGATTAGAGAAGAAATACATATGGTGAAGATGCTGTCAAACACCAGCATATAGGGAATAAATAAATCCTTAATGAACCAAATCTGCCATCTCCAATTACTGATCTCTCTTTCTTGACCTTATGTCTTCACAGGCTCCCTTGGGATCAGGTTCTTACATGAAAAGAAATGACAACAGATAGCTCCAATTGTCTGATTATGAAATATATTTGTGGATTTATTTATTAAACAGAGCAGCTAAAATAGCTTGAAACTTTAAACTTAAAAAGTTTCACTATGTTGGATTTGCATAGCAGGGGTGGGGGAGGGGAGGGAAGAGGAAAGGAGGGAAGGGGAGAGGATGGGAGAGGAGGGGAGGGAAGGGGGGGACAGCCTGTGGTGAAGACCATGGTGAGGCAGACTGTCCCCCTGCAGTTCATGGAGGCCCATGGAGGAGCAGATATCCACCTGCAGACCGTGAAGGATGCCACACTGGAGGAGGTGGATGGGCCCTGAACGAGGCTGTGGCCTGTGGAGGGCCCACACTGGGGCAGCCTATTCCTGAGAGACTGCACTCTGTGGAAAAGGACCTGTGCTGGAGGACTTTGTGAAGGATTATGGCCTGTAGGACCTCACACTTGAACAGGGGAAAAATGTGAGGAGTCGTTCCCCTGAGGAGCAAGGATCTGCAGACACAACATGTGATGAACTGACCGCAACCCCAATTCCCTGTTCCTCCTGTGTCACTCGAGGTAGCGGAGGAGGTGGAGATAGTTGAGAATAAAGTTAAGCCCAGGAAGAGGGGAGGGGTGGGGGGAAGATGTACTTAAGATTTGATTTAGTATCTCATTATCCTACTTTGGTTTTTATTGTTAATAAATTGAATTTGTTTCCCGCAAATCGAGTCTGTTTTGCCCTTGATGGTAACTGTTGAATGATCTCTCCCTGTCCTTATCTTGACCCTTGACTTTGTTGTTAATTAGCTCTCCTCCATTCCCTCAGGGGGTGAGAAGGGTGAGTTAGCGGCTGTATAGTGTGTAGTCCTGAGTGGGGCTAAACTAGGACTCTGATATAAAACTGGGCTGTAAAAAACTGCTTAGGTACCACATACATGGATGGATGCAACAGCACTGCAGCAATATGTTTACCTAGAACTGTGGTAAGAAAGGGACATAAAGATTCTGTCGTAACCATCTTCTTTTTGTAGTTAGTAGGGGGAGAAGATTCTTGTGATTATAGTATAGGAGTAGGGTTAAAAAAGTATGAATTCCCTAAAAGAGACTGCTACAAATTTCTTATGATGGATGTATCCATGTCTTGTACATGCCACATAGGTGGATTCCTGCTTGACCAACCTGATGCCCGTCTATGACCAGGTGACTCACCTAGTGGATGACGGGAGGGCTGTGGATGTGATCTACTTGGACTTTAGCAAAGCCTTTGATACCATCTCCCACAGCATTCTCCTGGAGAAGTTGGACAGGTGTACCCTGCGAAGGGTTAGAAACTGACTGGATGTCCAAGCCCAGAGTGTTGTGGTGAACGGAGTTACATCCAGTTGGTGGCTGGTCACAAGCGATGTTCTCCAGGGTTCAGTGCTGGGGCCAGTTCTGTTTAATATCTTTATCAGTGATCTGGATAAGGGTATTAAGTGCTTCCCCAGGAAGTTTGCAGATGACACCAAACTGAGCAGGAGTGTCAATCTGCTCAGAGGATAGGAAGGCTCTGCAGAGGGGCCTGGACAGGCTGGACCAATGGACCAAGGTGAACTGTATGAGGTTCAACAAGGCCAAGTGCTGGGTCCTGCACTTGGATCACAACAACCCCATGCAACACTACAGGCTTGGGGAAGAGTGGCTGGAAACCTGCCCGGCAGAAAGGGACCTGGGGGTACTGGTTTACAGCCGGCTGAACAGGAGCCAGCAGTGTGCCCAGGTGGCCAAGAAGGCCAAGAGCATCCTGGCTTGTATCAGGAACAGTGTGGCCAGCAGGAGTAGGGAAGTGTGATTGTGCCCCTTTACTCAGCACTGGTGAGGCCACACCTCGAATACTGTGTGCAGTATTGGGCCCCCCCAAGAAGGACATTGAGTTGCTGGAGTGTGCCCAGAGAAGGGCAATGAAGCTCGTGAGGGGTCTAGAGCACAAGTCTTATGAGGAGCAGCTGAGGGAACTTGGATTGTTTAGTCTGGAGAGGAGGAGGCTGAGGGGAGACCTCATTGCTCTTAACAACTACCTGATAGGAGGTTGTAGGGAGGCAAGTGTTGGTCTCTTCTCCCAAGTAACTAACAATAAGACAAGAGGAAATGGTGTCAAGTTATGGAAGGGAAGGTTTAGGTTGGATATCAAGAAACACTTCTTTGCTGAAAGAGTGATCAGGCACTGGAACAGGCTGCCCAAGGAAGTGATGGAGTCACCACCCCTGGAGTGTTCAAAGAACATGTAGATGTGTCACTCCAGGACATGGTGGTGTTAGGTTGACAGTTGGGCTTGATGATCTTGAAGGTCTCTTCCAACCTTAAGATTCTATGATTCTATGATTCAAGCAAGCTGTGAAGTGCCATTTAAATTGAGTTTAGCAGCCTTCATTCAGGAGAGCTTCTCTAACCTGCTTAGTGTATAAGAAGCCCCATCTACTTAAAATTACAGGTAAAAATCCTTTCTAAGAGCCTAAAACCATGTAACTGCTTGTGTCAAACATGACTTACTTGCTGTTTTGACTACAAAAAGCACAAAGAAGCTAACAAAAAGGAATTTCTGCTTTTAAATCTCCTGACAAATCTATTAGTGCAAGACTCCTAATAAAGAAAATTTGTCCAATAAGAGAGGAATTGAAGTACATATTGTCTTCCTCAGTATCTGCTTCTGATGTTATCCTCTCAGGTGGCTGTCCTGATCACCATAATACGACTGAGATAGAGTTTGTGAAACCAGCCTCCAATCCCATTCCTGAAGCCACATCACTGTCAAGTTATTAAAGAAAATAATAACACTCCCCAAAAATGAGGAACAAATGAATTTTTTTTACAGATCATATTCAATTTTAAGGAGAACATTCAAGACCCTGAAGTAATTTGAAGGGCAGAGAGGTGGATTTTTTTTTTTTTTCAGTACTGTTTTTCTAGAATACATAAATAATTCATAGAAAAAAAAAAAGGACTCATCTGGACTAAAAAGAGA
>WHYT01017156.1:170166-187101 GCA_009806455.1 Tetrax tetrax
TTCAATGTTATCATCCCCAGTCACAATCTCAGTAGCAGAAAAGGATTCCCTAACGTAGAGAGCCACACCACCACCCCTCCTTCCTTGCCTGTCCCTCCTGAAGAGTTTGTAGCCATCCATTGCAGCGCTCCAGTCATGGGAGCAATCCCACCACTTTTCTGTTATGGCAACTAGGTCATAGCTTGCCTGCCGCACTATGGCTTCCAACTCTTCTTGCTTGTTCCCCAAGTTCCTTAATACTTACACAATACATATATGTTCAAATACAGAGTTTTTGATTGGAGCCAATCAGTGATAGGTACATATTTTAGTGTCTGAAGAACAAAAATATAGGAGTCAGTCAGTTAGAATTCAGATGCTAACATTTGTTGAAATTTAGTGGAGATGAAGGAGCTGTTAGACCTTTTCACATTCCTCAGCAGGAAGGACAGACTTTGTTATAGGTATGACACATTCCTATCCCCCTACATGTTTATTAGCATTTGCAAATACATTCCCAGCATGATCCTACAATAAACACACAATAAGAGTGATGACTTGTGCTCCTCCCTTTGTGTCCCTGAGATTTTCTCCTGTCAACTGCTCTGTTTAGCCACAGTAATCTCCTGCATGACAAGCTGGGTCAGATGGGGTGGTGGCATTGTTCCACTAGCTTTAGCTTATCTCAGCTAATGTCCTTTCCAAAAGTGTTTGATTAGTTCTTTGTAGGAGATTCGGAGTTTCCAAATGCACTTTATCTAGATGTAAATTTTTGTATTCCTCCTTAGGTAGCAGTTTTTACTTCAGAAAAAAAAAAATAACAATATAGTATTATGCTATATGACAATATGTAAAAAAAAAAATAAATGAATTAAAAATATCTGATATTTCAGAAGGAGGAGTGCAATACTATAAATGCACATGAGATCATTGGATTTTAGTTCACAGAATCACAGAATGGTTGAGGTTGGAAGGGACCTCTGGAGGTCATCTGGCCCAAATTCTTCTCAAGCAAAGCCATCTAAAGCCACTTGCCCAAGACCATGTCCAGACAGCTTTTAAATATCTCCAAGGATGGAGATTCCACAGTGTCCTTGGGAAATCTGTCACAGTGCTTAGTCACAGTCATAGTAAAAAAAAAAAAAAGATTTCCTGATGTTCAGAGGGAGCAGCTCAGAATGACACATAGGACTCTGGGTATAGCCTCACCAGTGCTAGGCAGAGGGGAAGAATCATTTCCCCGTACCTACTGGTGAGATTCCTCCTAATGCAGCACAGGTACTATTGCCCTTTTTTTTTTTCCACAAGGGAACATTGCTAGCTCATGGTCAACTAGCCAGTCAGCCTCCAGCATACATTGGTGCAATTGTTGTTAAATTTTAGTTGCTAAAAATGAATACATATCTTCTGAAATATTCTCCAGTTGTTTACACAAATTTCTACACTAACTTTCAAAATCCTTTTGTAACACATGCAATTGCAAGATGTAATTAATTTTGTACAGCCACTATCATGATAAATATCATACAGAAATTAAATACCTTCCCTAAACTTGCAAGTAAATTTTTATACAAAATTCCAGTGTTTTATAAGGTACTCTGCAGACAAAAGCAGATTAATTTTAATACTTAATATCTGTAGATTTTACTGTGTGGAATCTTTCATGCGACATTCTAAGACAACAATGTTACAGGCATTTGAAGCACTTAGAGAGTCTATTGAAGGTATGTCCCTCGGAGGAGGCTGATCATTTATGTACTTTTGAAAGAACTGGTTTGTATCTTAAATTGGAAATTATTTTTTGGAGGCTATGAGACTTCCTCAGACAATTTTTTTTTTTTTTTTTACTTTACTTTCATTATTATTACTCCATTCGGAATGCTTATGCTGAATTTGTTAACTAGTCCTGACTAGCAAAGATAGCTTTTGCTGATCCTGGCTTCTGCACTTTGCTGAATAGAAGTATTATGCTTTTGTGAATCTAGACAATAGAATTCCAATCTAATTACCTAGACTATCTTTACAGTGGAGAAACAAAGAGATTTCTATGGTGTGATTCAGCCCTTTAAATGTAGAAATCAAAAATATTCCCTAAGCTAACCAAAACAGGAGCCTGAGGTGACTACTGCATTTCTAGGTGTTTAGACTGTACACATGAAAAAGTTAGGCAGGGTGAATTGCACTCTGAATACAAGATCAATAATTTATCTCAATTCCTTCCACTGGAGAACATGAAACTCCATCTTTAATAGCAGAATCATATAATTAAACTTACATTTTACATTCGCAGGACTTTACAAACATATACCTGAACCTTCAGTCTTACAGTGTGTCTGCATTGGTGAAAACTTGCCAAGAAATCAAGTTTGGTAAGTCTACAGTTGGCAGACAGTTAAAGAAAATATTCTATGAAATGCAGTAGTAAGAAATGGCTAAAATAATTCTAAATAACATGGTGGAGAAAAAAAAAAAATGTTTCATTAAAAGAGTCCATAGACGTGAAGTAACAGTTTGCCTACTCAAGCAGGATCGGGCTTTCTTCATCTTCTCTTGAACTTAGACACTGTATTTTCAGATTTTCTGATTAGACTCCTGACATGGCACTTGAAAGTCTCTCTCTATTCCTAAGTTCTAGGCTTGATGCTGCTCCCACCAGCTGTGCAGCAAAGAACATGGATTAAAATGTAGAAAGTGCTCATAAAAGCAGAGAACAGGCTGTTCTTCCCTCCAGGAGCAGCTTGGCTGTAGAGATGAATATGTTTTTCTACAAGAGAAATAACGATACTCTAAGCCAGTCCATCCTTTTGCTTGAACAGGAGCCAGTAACTGCAGTTTTAAAAGCTTTGTGCAAGGATCATAACCATGGATCATAACCTCTATACAGCCATCAGTTAATGAGAATACTTTAGCCTAAGTGGGAGTCAGTGTGTCTGGACTAGAATGAGCTTGACTGCTTCATTATAATTTACACAACTGTCCACACAGCCAATAAATAACACTGTCTATAAACAAAACATGCATAAAAGTAGGTAGAATTCTGGCGTCCTACTCTCAGTGTCTTTTCTATGTTAAGAGGCAAAATGAGATCTCATAGAGGAAATAGAGCTTTTCACAATAGACAGGGATTGTAGTTTGATATTGAATTAACAGAGTTGCATAATTTAGCCCTGCTCAGGACTAAGCTACACAGCCTCTCACACACTCTCATCATGCTCCAAGGGAACAGTGGAGAGATAATATAACAAAAAGGCTCAAGGTTTGAGATGAGGACAGGGAGAGATCATTGAAGTTACTGTTATGGGCAAAACAGACTCCATTTGGGGAAAACTATTTATTTGGTTATTAATAAACCCAAAGCAGAACAACGAGGAAAAGAACCCAAAATTTTCCACCCACTCCTCCCTTATTTTAGGTTTAACTTTGTTTCAATGATCTCTACCTCTTTCCCCCATCAAGTGGCACAGAGGGGGAAGAGGGGATCAGGATTATGGTCAGTTCATCACATGATGCTTTACATTGCTCCTTCCTCCTCAGAGGAAAAACTCCTCACATTCCTCCCCTGCTCCAGCATGTGGTCCCTCCCATGGGCTATGGTCCTTTGTGAACTGCTCCAGTGTAGGTAATTTTTTTCACGGGGTGCAATCCCTCAGGAACTGGCTGCCCCAGTGGGCCCTCTGTAGGCCACAGGCATCCACCTACCCTGGCGTGAGGTCCCCAAGGGATGTAGGTGGATCTCTGCTCCTCTGTGGACCTCCATGGTTTGCAGGCTCAGGCAGACACCTCTCAGGTTCTCTTCACATCTCATCTCCACTTCTTGCAGCTGAGCCAGTCTGAGTTGGGCCCAGGCAGCCACAAAGTTGGGGGGCCAGAGGGTGAGGGCCATAAGGCTCACACCTCCTCCTCTCTGCTTCCCACTTCTACTTCTTTACTTCTTTACTTCTTCTTTCTTTTTTTTTTTTTATTTTTTCCCTTTCTTAAATACTTTATCACAGAGGCATTATCACTGAACATTCTGTCACGGATTCCCTTGGCCCTGGCCAGTGGCAGGTCTGCTGTAGACCCAGCTGAGTCCACTGGACAAAGGGGAAGCTTCTAGCAGCTTCTTGCAGAACCTGCCACCATGGCCTATCTCCCGCCCACCCCCCCGTCTCCCAGACAAAACCAACACACATAGACATATAGCAACCATACCAGGAGAGAGCCATAGTACATTCTGTACATCCTTGAGAGAAGGAATATGTATGTGGAACACTAAATCTAGTGTCAACTCAGTTGGGCTGAAAACCTGAAACCCTATAAGGTCTCTCTCCTTAATGACAGAAATGCCATTGTCTGCCTCGGGCCAATTATTTTCTGTGTTTAAACTGCAACATTGCAATCTACTACAAGATATCAAGTTAGGTTTTTTGGGTGTTTTTTTTTTTTTTTTGTTCTGTTTAGTTTGGCTTTTTGCAAACAAAGAAATAAAACTAGTACAAATATGGAGGGATTTCCATGTTGCAGATTTTTTTCTTCAACCATAATACATTTTTTTTCTTCTGCGAAATTACATTTTTTATATACTTTTTTATATACTTAGTACTAGAGCCTTACACATTCTAATTGTGTAAACCACGTTTAGACCTTGAGGAATGTTCATGTAGCAGCATAATTCTGCATATATATGCCCCCGGTATTTTTCAGCTCAGTTTATCAGAGTTTTAGGAGTCTACGTTTTCTTTCTTCATTTTTTCATTTTTTTCCCCCTCCCTTCATTCCCTGACTTCATGATATAAAGTAGGGGAATTTCCAAGTGTCTGTGTTTAAGTTTTCTTGAGTTTTCTTCCATGAAAACGAATGGTTTGTTTTTAAAATTTTTGGGAAAAAAAAGCAAAACTTCCAACATAAAAAAAAATATTTTAATATTTGATTTAGGAGAAGCTACGTCTGCATATGCAAATATTTTTGAAAATAAACTTTCATAATAAATGAATTATATATACAAATATATATGTAAACCAAAACAAAACAGTCATACCTTATTTTATCCTTGTGCCTACCATAGTATCCCAGTATAGTTCTTGACACAGAATTTATTTTGATGTTTTTTGCACTAGTCTGCTGCTAGTAGGTTCCTCATAGTCCTATTCCAGTGTGAGTCACTGGTGACTGATTTAAAGCTGGATAGAATGTTTACATGTTCAAATGGAATCACTTGGAGATGAACCTATGCTTGAAGCAAGCATCTCAAGCCACAAGATAAACATTAATTTCAACATGATAATGTTGTCTTCCTTTTCTTGCTTCAAAGTGCTCATAGAAGCAATTTATTTTTTTTTTAAGTTAAAAAAAATGATAAGGTACATACATACCCAGTGAAATAGCTGGAGATTTAGTAGGTTAAAACTAAAGAGCAGAGCTGTTCTGAAATAGTAAAAACGTATGAAGCGAGTGAAAAATATGTACCTTCATTAATCACAAGTAGTAATGACAATCACTACAACATTATGTTTAGATGAAGAACTCAAGAAAGTTACTTGGTGGATCCTTTGATAGGGTTACCTTCCAGTTTGTTAGGGACATGATTTTTTTTTTTTTCTGTACTTAGCCTCAGGTTTACTGCTCACTGGGCTAACATAAACAGGAGGTATTGCAAGGTGACCTTTTCAGTCTCTTGCAGTTTGCATCATTCTTGAGCAGTTTAGTGAAGAAACAGCATTAGCATTGGCCTCAGGAGAGGTGAAGCAGTTCTACTTCTCCTCTCAGGTGAAGAGGATGTGGCTCTTTTTATGCCTAATATCAGTATGATGGGATGCCCTCACTAACAGCCTGACGTATGGGATACCATTTCCTACCACCTTATGCACCTTATGTTCCTGATAGGAGATCAGAAATCTTAAAATTAATATAGCTGCCCTGCAAAGGGCATGCGGATTTCTCCTGAAAGAGGATGCCTTAAGCTAACTCACCATTGATTAACTTCCTAAAGATAGCTACAGGACTCCCAGGAGCAGAAAGAAAAGCCTTCTATTGCCCATACAGGAGGCTAACAGGGATTTCAATCTTATTTGAGAAAAAAAATCTAGCAATAAAAGTTAATGGAAATAATCCTTGGACAGATTTTATAGGAAAGTAAACAGATAAGTTACGTGCCAGCACAGTGTAAATAGAGGAGCATAATGGCGACATGAATTAATGATATGTAATGAAGTGCTAAGCACTGTCATTATCTTCTCTTCCCAGCATGTTTTAAACAGCTGCAGCTGCTGAAACAACTTGCAATAGTGATTTTTTTTGAAGAGTTTAGTAGACACTGCAGAGGATTTTACGATAAACTGGCAGTTTATAAATTCTATTTCAGTTCCGCCATTATACAATACACACACTACATTTTTTGCTATTTAACAGTACATGTTCACTGAACTAAATCACACAGGATAAATCACCCTCTGTGTCCTCATGTCATAGCTCTGTATCAAGGAATAAATCATTGTGCTTTGAGACCATGGTGAATGAATAGACAGTACCTGTCTGAAAACTATCTGCACACCAAAATAAGGCCAGAGCTCCCAAAGATTCTAAATTGATATAGCCCCATTTATGTGCAAACGATGTGAGATTAATTCCCACTGATAATATTAGTATGATGCATTATCGGGGAAAAAAAAGTTTAAGACAAGGTATCGGTCTGTTACATGGTAGAGTAAGAAGAAAGGGTTCATTCCCTGTGATCAGCTACTGTATCTGATTTTACATAGAAACAGAAACTAATCCTGTATTCCTACTCAATTTGCTGCGTCGGAATAGCTAGTTATTGTCTTCTGTTTAGCTGATGCTTAAGTAGAATTAATACAGTTTTCACATGCATAGAAGCGAAAAAAAAAAAAGAGTAAAAAAAGATTCATTGTTGTTAAGTTCTAAGGATAATGTAGGTCAGTCTGAATTACTGTATATCAATTATGTAGTCGAAATTGAGATAGTATCATTCTTTATAAACATTTCCAAATATCTGAGCATTTTAGTTAGCTAGTGATTAGTCCAAAATATCAATGAAGGTTTGGAATAGTAGATCCAGGAATTAATAAATCAGAGAATTATGCATGTACAAAGACATAAAACTAAGATACTATTGCCTTAGGATGTTTTTGAAAGCTTACCTCTTACGGGGCTTTCAACTTTTCTAAGTAGTGTTGGAAGTCTCAGGCAAAGATTTCTGTGAAAAACTTTCTGGATACTATCACTTCCTCACACAGGAAAAATCTACATACAGAAGTCTTGACACAGTATTTTGTATTTCTGTGAGTGTGGCTCTTAGGCTAAGTATCTAAGGAAGAGCTCAGTCAGTAGCACTGTTCTGTTGTATCATATGCTTTTAGACATTTTAGGTTCACAGATGAAAGAACTATACAGATACTCAGAAAATAGTATTTTGAAGATTGTCTTACCTTAATACATACATTTTCTCCCTTGTTCATACATATTTTACCTAGAGCAAAAATTGATTTTCAATAGGTCTTTGAATAGGGAAGTAGTCTGTTAGTTATGAATTCACGTATCCCTTTTCATCAGCTCAGTAAAACAGCCTTTTTGCGTTTTTAAGTGTTGCTTTTCTGGTGGTAGATGCAGATCCAATGTGGACTACCTTACCCTATAGTTATATACAGAGATGGGATACATTCCCCAGGAAAACCATGCTGAGATTCCAGCTTGTGCACTATAACCACAGTACTCACACAAGACTGCCAGCAACAAGGGCTCTTCCCCCCCACTTCTTTGCCCATCCTTCACTTTATTCCTATCATGGATGCCTTGCTATGGTAATGGTACTACTTGCATCCTGTGTATAGCACTGAAGTAATGTGAAAGACAGGAAACGCTTATTTGATCATAATTATATTTTCCTTACAACAGGCTATCCTAGATTAAATAAAGAAGATAGGGAGAAGACAGCTGATGTCTCTCATTTTCCATGCTACAGTGTTTTGTGTAATCAGCTGGATACTGTAGTTTAATATATATTCTTTCAATATGCTTATCACTGGAGTATGTAAGCATATCCCAGAAATGCGATTGACATCTGTCATACATTGCATATTTTCATACTATACTTTTTAATGAGGGGGAAGCAGGTGAGCAGTCTGTCAGTATTTCTTATGGTGTTTCTTTGTTCATGAGTGTTTAATACTCACATTACTATGTAGCTATAACACAGACTGCTCTGTTCTTAAAGGGGAAGGTCGTAGTATTTAGTGAATTTTAGTGTTTTTCACAAGCTTAGGTCACTCTGTGAAAGGAACTGCCTTTTTTTTTTTAGCAGAGAAGCATTACTCTGACAAGCACTGCCCTTGTGTCAGAAGGATCAGCTTAAGTTCTGTGCTCCCAAAAGCAAGTTCTCCAACCTACTTTCCTCTGGTAGAGTCTAATCTGCAGCATTATACCTCCACGCTTCACCAATGTGGCAGGCCTTGGCTTGCCGTTCAAACCAGATCTTCCTGCCAGTCCTTCTGATCAGGGCACAGCCTCAGCACTTGCTCCTAGTTCAGATCAATCTCCCTCTTCCTGATTCCTGTCTGATAATCCGGTCAATTTTCAACTCTGGTTAGAGGAAGTGAAAAAAAAAATCTTCCCTCAACTGTTTTCCTTTAGGAAATGGAATTATGTCAAAAAACAGGTGCTGGAGAGACCATGACAGGCTTTCATGGTGAGACTGCTAGTCCTCTAGTTAGTGCTGAAGTGTATCTTCTGGTGGGCTAGACATGTCACTGTCCCAAAAATATGTAATGTATCTACAACAGGGAGGAGAGAACTGAACACATTTTCAGTTTCTCATTCCATTTCAGGGTGATATTTTATTTTACACACTTTTGTTATTTTTTTTTACTTCAAAAGAAACACCTCTAAGAATAACTTTTTCTGACACTTCAGAATTTACTTGGAGTTCCTATTTTAAATTTGTTTGACCTCTTTTTTTTTTTTTTTTTTTTTTTTTTTGATACTACTCAGTTTGCTCTTCTGGTATAAGAATACCAATGTATTGTGTTACTCAAGGCTTCATGAGAGCTATGACTATCTTACTGCACCCAAAACTACATCTGAGTTTCTCAGTTTGGTTGTGAGATTTCCACATTCTGAACCAAAATCCTGTTGAAGTGTAGTTTTGGACCATCCTGTTTCACCCTACTTGTGTTTCTGCAGATGTTTCCTTCAGTTCTGCAAATTTATTTCACTCATTTCCTGTTCTTAGTGCTGGCACTTCCTATTTGTCCATTCATTCTCTCTCTGATAAAATAAATGTTTTAAGGGTTAATATTTCTTTATCTTTGACTCCATACTCCTTTTCAGAGCTCGTTCCTGTGCTTATAATCAAAGTGGATCATAAAATATAGTTCACAAGCTATTCAGATATGAATTTTAATATTTTTCATGCATACAAAAAAGTGGATTGTCAGCTACTAAGCCCCTTGTTTAACACAACGAACAGACCTAGTATTTTGATTAGAGGATCAAACTCACTGAACTTATTACAGTTTAGAGTTTAAAATCACCTGGCCTTTTGAAGCTCCTCTGTTACCAAGTCATTCCTAACGTGCTGTCTACGACCAAGTCTTAGTAATTATTAATAGTGTACAAACACTGTTAGTATATACACAGTATATATTATTCAGACTGTTTTGTCAATGTGCAACACCCTGACACTCTTAAGATTTTAATGTCATAGAGTATGGACTTGCTGGCCTTTTAACATAACCATAAGAAGGAGTAATACCCTTCTACTTGCATTCTGCTTATAGTTGCATTACTTTAGGATTGCATTTCTAATTTGGTTGTAAACAATTAATCTGTGTGTTCTTGAGACTGTATTAGACTGAAATATTCATTTCTTGAGAAAAGCACATGTAATATTTTCATATATTGTAAATATAATATTCGGCTAGTGGTTTACATTCCTCTCTCCCTACTTGAGTGAGCAAACTGAGGAAGGAGACCACTGGACCTGCAGATTGTGAACAGAGGAGGACTTATGGATGATGGTTGGAGACTGTCTTGGGCAGAGCAACCACAAATTGACTGAGATTCTGGTTCTTGGAGAAGTAAGGAGGGGGATCAGCAGAACTACTACCTTGGACTTCCAGAGGGAAGACTTTGGCCTGTTTAGGAGCCTGGTTGACAGAGTGCCTCCTGGAGAAAATCTTGGAGGGCAAAGAAGTCCAGGAAGGCTGGACATACTTCAAGAAGAAAAACCTTCATAGAATCATAAAATGGTTTGTATTGGAAGGGACCTGAAAGATCAACTAGTTCTAACCCCACCGCCATGGTCAGGGACACCTTTGACTAGACCATGTTGCTCAAATCCCTGTACAACGTGACCTTGAACACTTCCAGGATGGGCCATCCACAACTTCTTTGGGCAACCTGTTCTAGGGCCTCACCACCTTCGCACTAAGTAGTTTATTCCTTATATCTATCTAATCTAAATCTACCCTATTCCAGTTTAAAAACATTACCCCTTGCCCTATCACTACATGCACTTGTCAAAAGTAATTCTCCAACTTTCTTGTAGGCCCCCTTTAGGTACTGGAAGGCTGCTATAAGGTCTTCCTGAAGCCTTGTCTTCTCCAGGCTGAACAGCCTCAACTCTCAGCCTTTCTTCATAGGAGAGGTGCTCCAGGCATCTGATCATCTTTGTTGTCCTCCTCTGGACTCAATCCAACAGGTCCGTGTTCTTCGTATGTTGGGGGCTCGGTCAGTACCTGTGTTCTTTCCTTTCCAGCCTGAAAAAATTATTTTAATTTTCATTATGATTTATTTCTTTCTTGTAGACTGCCTACAGCCTACTAAAAATGTTTGGAGGAGTTAATTCTCTAATTGTTGTTTCATGAAATTAAATGAGAATGCAGGTGGTTCACACATACAGACTCTAAAGAATGAAATCAGTCAAACAAAAAAAAAATAAAAACAAAAATACTCAGTCAGTTTCTCAAATTCCACTGAAAACAAGCAATGCCAGTGAAAGAGCTGGGGAAAGATTCCAACTGAATCAGACTGTCTCAATGCCTGGATTCTGTTAGCAAGTAGAAAGCTCAGACTGATACATGCATTGTGTTGCAGATTTGTCACGGCTTAGTTTTTTTGTGATGTGTATGTGCGTGTGTGTCTGTGTGTGTTATTTAACTAACTTCAACGACATAATGTAAAAGGTTACTAACTGCAGGAAGATATATCGTATTTTTCTTGTAAAAAATTTAATACGTTTAGAAGCACTTTTATCTTTTATTAAGTGGTATCATGCCATGGGATAGATTAAAAAGTCACCTGATTATACTTTATTGGGTTTATACATACCTCGTGATTACAGAAGGTCATTTTTAAAGCAGAAAGAAAAGGTGGTCTCTGAAGTAAAGGAAAAAAAAAAAATAACCCAAACCAAAATAAACAAAGACATACCCCACAAATTGGTGTCTTGCACAGCAGACACTGCATGTGAGATAATTTAATTCAGAGATTATATTCTCTGTATTATCTGCATCTTTCCAGGCATTATCCTGTTCTCCAGTAGATGGAATTTTTTTTTTTTAGGTGAAAATTTCTTTCCATTGGGACATAAAATTTCTTTCCATTGGGACACCAAGCTGTGTGGTGCTGTCGACACGCTGGAAGGGAGGGATGCCATCCAGAGGGACCTTGACAGGCTGGAGAGGTGGGCCCATGCCAACCTCATGAAGTTCAACCAGGCCAAGTGCAAGGTCCTTCACCTGGGTCATGGCAATCCCAGGCACAAATAAAGACTGGGTGGAGAATGGATTGAGAGCAGCCCTGAGGAGAAGGACTTGGGAGTGCTGGTGGACGAGAGGCCCAACATGAGTGGGCAATGAGCCCTTGCAGCCCAGAAGGCCAACTGCATCCTGGACTGCATCAAGAGGAGCGTGGCCATCAAGAGGTCGAGGGAGGTGATTCTCCCCCTCTATTCTGCCCTGGTGAGACTCCACCTGGAGTACTGTGTCCAGTTCTGAAGCCCCCAACATAAGAAGGACATGGACCAGTTGGAGAGGGTCCAGAGAAGGGCCACAAAGATGATAAGAGGGCTGAAGCACCTCTCCTATGAGGCCAGGCTTGAGAGAGTTGGGGCTGTTCAGCCTGGAGAAGAGGAGGCTCTGGGGAGACCTGATAGCGGTCTTCTAGTACCTCAAGGTGCCTACAGGAAAGATGGGGAGAGGTTGTTCAGAAGGGCCTTTTGTTACAGGACTAGGGGTAGTGGGTTTAAATTAGAAGGAGGTAGATTTAGATTAGATATTAGAAAAATAATTTTTACAATGAGAGTTGTAGAGCACTGGAACCAGTTGCCCAGAGAGGTGGTGGATGCCCCATCCCTAGAAACATTCAAGGCCAGGCTGGATGAGGCTCTGAGCAACCTGATCTAGTCGGGGATGTCCCTGCTCCTTGCAGGGGGGTTGGACTAGATGACCTTTGAAGGTCCCTTCCAACTCTAGCCATTCTATGACTCTATGATTCTATAAAAAAAAACCAAAACAAAACACATGTATCTTGTATCTGTACACTGAGAAATCCTTTAAAAGAAGAAAGAGCAATAACTATGTCAAAGCAGTAATCCTGTAGCAGACCTGCATTTAACCTCAAGAACATTCAGAAAGCCAGAGGAAAAGAAGGAGGTGGAGAGGAAGGAGAAAATGTATTTCAAGCAGATAGTCATTGTTTATGTTTTTGTGTTCTTTCTTCCTGGCCTGAGGATTTCCCCAGTGATGATTACCCTACACCCCTCAGACAGAACAGCATTGCTGTTTTCAGTATTTGTGGAATTTTGCAGAAAAGTACTTGAAGTAGCAACAGCTTCTTGTGTAGTTTCTTCCTGTGGACTTTTGCCTTTCTTCTTTAAATAAAAACTTCACAATTTCTTTAGTATCTAAGCTAGTATGTTTGATATCTTCATCCACTTGGTAATTCCTCTTTAGATTCATATATTTATTCAAAATGCAGATGGTTTGAGGGTATTTGAAGCTTAAAAAAAAAAAAAAAAAAAGAAAAAAAATTGATAGTTCAGAGGTCTTTCCTCCCAGGGAAAGAAAGCCTTTGATTTTATACTAAGTTGGAGGAATCTGTAAGTATTCTAGATTAAATGAGAATTTTCATCTGTCACCTTCCATCTCTATTGAAATTGTCACTATTTAAGTTGTTACTATTGCCTCTCTGTCACTATTGAAATAACTATTGAAAAATGTTACTTCCATAAGCAACCTCTTTTGCTGCATACACACACAAAATACCCTCAGTTTTTTTCTTATATTGGATTGGATTTACTTAAATTGTATTATAGTCGCATAATGCATTTAAAACTTGCTGGAACCTCTGTTTAAGCAGATATTTTATCACGGCCTTACTGAAATGGTGTGAGCTGTCCTTCTGTGTTGGTATTTTATCTTCTAAGGCTCTGGCGAACCTTGGTACCAAATGTTTCCAAAAGCACCTAAGTGCTTTTAGAAACAATGTGGACATCTATTGAAAAGCTTTTGTAACTCCCACCAATAGCCCAGGTAGTGACTAAATTATAGAAAGGAACTTGAAGGATTGTGTAATGTTCTTCAAAAATTCTGCGTAACTTTAATGTGAAGCTTAGGCATTAAAAGAGATTTAACGTAAAAATGATCTCAGATGTCATAGATGAAACTATTGATCAATATGCATCTCATATGCATCTTAAATTTAGCTGTATCATCTCACCTGGGAGATCAAAATGCAAAATGCAAAGAAGACAAAGGTAGCAGAATTAACAACAGCAACAAGAAATCTCATATGCTATCTCCTCAAGCACTGGTGTAACAAATGATACAGATGCTACTTCTGTGATTCTGCCCCAAGCTACAGTTTTATCATGTTTTTGTGACATTTAGAGAAAGATTCAGTTAGTGGCAGACATACTGATATTCTGGATGTATTGTTTTCCCTGCAGTATGCTATGTTTCCTAAATTCCAAAGAGAAAAATGGCATAAAAGCTGAATCTTTTTTGTTTCCATTCATGTAATGTTGGTCTAGATTGACTAGCATTTAATAGATGCATAGGTTCTCTTCTTACATCCTGACCTGGAGATGTATTGGATCAGATTAGCGAAAAAGAAATATAAAGAAATATAAAGAGCCACTTCAATTCCTGAGTCATAGCATCATTCATATGAGATTATTTCTCATTTCTTATAGACTTAAAATTTGAATTTCTGTGCAGAATCTCTCTAGATTAATTACAGGAACGCAATTTCACCTAAGTCCATAATTGGAAAAAATCCTCCAGAGAACCAGAGGAATTTTAACAATTTGTGTTAATTAAATGCTCACATCCCTTAACCACTTACAAACTCATTTGCTAGCAAATGTGAAATATAAAAGCTTTTTAACTTAAAAATGGAAAAAAAAAACCTATAAAATTATTAGATTGTGAATTAGCAATCTCAGTGGAAATATCTTTTAAATAAATCCTAGTGATCATAGATGTTCTATATTATGATTTTGAAGCTATGAGTAAAATTAGACTTAGAAATTAGTACTGCATAATAATGATGTAAGGAGGTCATATAATTCTTCTGACATCTCTACCATGATCCTGAAAATAGAAAAAGCAAATCATAGTACATTGACATAAAGCCAAAAGTTTGCTGTTTGTTTTGTTTTGTTTTGTTTTGTTTTTTTTTTAATGTTTAGCTGGTAAAACATGGAAAAATAATAAAATATCAGAAACTCTCTTGTCTACAGAATTTTATAAAAAGTCGTCTTCTACCGTCTTTAGTTATTATTGCAGAGTGATCTAATGAATTCCTTTAGTAAGAAAATAAACCAGAATATTATCGCCAACAGTGTACCTAATACAAACCAGCTCCTCATAAGAGTTCAGATCATTATGCCACATCAGAGGAAGCCTACAGTAAAATCCTTGAAATTAGGAAAATTATGATTCCATATCTTCAGCAGACTTTTCATTGTATCGATCTTCTCTTGGGATAGATTACTTTCTACAGTAGGTATAATCAAGGAGAGCTAGGGATATCTAGCAGAGATGTAGGCAACTTTATTGTAATAAGTCTCTCTAGCTGTATCTCAGATATCTTTACAGAAACATCTACTAACCAAAGATTGAAGAAATGGATTTTCATCTTAATCAGTGTCTTTCTAATGGCATTTCTTACAGAGATGGCAAAATAAGATTAAGTGCTAAAGGTCAAATTAGTATAAAATGATGGTTATTTAGTTAAATTCTCATGTATTCTCCGGAAGTATCTTCTTCATATTTCTGAAGTGTTACTGATTTTTTTTTTTTTTTCTCTGAGCAGATATAATTAGGAAGCCATTCCTAGCAGCAATTATTGATTTTTATTTCTGTGAGCATTTGGTCTTTGTTTTCTTTTTTTTTTTTTTTTTTTTTTTACCATAAACACAAAAACTGAGAGAAGAGTCTGAATCTTAGAAATCTGTTTCAACTTGTCTGCAGACTTTAAATTTCTAAAGCTGAAGGTAGCATCATAAAAAGAAATATCTTTATTGGCTGAAGAGGAACAAAAAAAAGGCAAGATTTTAGGCTCACAAGTCTTTCTTTATGTGAGAAATAGAAGTAACCAACTTCAGATTAAGTACAAATTGATGTAGAAAAATGATTCTCAGGTTATTTTTAGTTAATATTTTTTTTTTTTAAATGAAGCAAAAGCTTTGTCTGTAAAATAGAAAGGACTGTTTCACAGGTCTAAGTGATAAGTTATTCACTTTTACAGACTAAAAAAAAAGAAAGAAGTCTTTTGCAATCTGAAGTGTTTTCTATTTTTCAACTCTGAAAAGAGTATGCAATAGGCATATACAGTGTGTTAGGCATTCCTTGGGCAGTGAAGTATGGAAAAAAAGAAACAGGGAAACTTCTGCTCTCCTAATATCAACATTACTATGTAACTAACTGGATTATACAAGTGCAAGGGAGAAAGAGTTGCTAATAAGAATTGGGAGGAATCTTTGAGTACTTCAATGCATACGGTTCAGCAACCTTAAACAAAACTCTGTGATTGCACAGAGTGTGTGATCGAGATAATTCTAAAATGCTCATTTTGGTGGATTTGGAATTTCCTGCATTTTTTTCAGGAACAGAGCTTTCTCTTCCTATTGATGTCAACTTTAAGCATAACTGTCTAGACTAGTGCTAGTGTGCATTTTCCAAGTTCCAAGTGATTGCCAGTGGCAAAGTAGCAAATCATTGCATAACACAATTCCAAAACAAAGATGTCAAAGTCTACTGCTCATCTCTGAAAAATGTGGCAGTATTTATGTCACTTGTAATGCTGAGGATTTTTTTCTAATAGAAATTTATTATTGAAAATGAGAGACACTGCAGCTACTTTCAATCTTCTAGGCCACTGTTAAATGAATTTCCAGTTCTTATCCTTCTGTTTTCAAAGGTTGGAATATGTATCATCTTTGCTACTCCAGGAGTGTTATGCAGTGTGGTATTATTTAAGTAGTGTTATGCTCATTCACTCATCGCTATCTTGGACAGATGTTTCTCATGGTACACCTTAAACTGATTCTTTTCACAAAGGAGGCAAATATGGGACTCTGTAAGTGTAAATACTATGAACCGGTGCATGCCAGGGTGCTTGTGTTGATACATACTCCATCAATTCAATTGTGTAAAAAAAAAAAAGGAGTAGATAGTATCTCTCTCAGTATAATTAAAAGGTCGGGATTTGGAAGAATCATCTATGATAATGTTACAATTTTATTGGCTTTAATGGAGTTGCAGTACAATGGGTATATGTTGTACTCAGCATGAATTCTTCCTTCAATCTTGAAGAGAACATTTACATAGACTGTTAGTCTCAATACCCACAGAAACTCTACAATTCTTTAAAATGTTTGAAAATAGTTGCCACAGAGGGACAGAGTGTTTAGGGTGGGGAATATTTTAAATAAAAAAAAAAAAAAAAAAAAAAAAA
>WHYT01017156.1:189668-202569 GCA_009806455.1 Tetrax tetrax
AGAGTGGAAATCTATCACTACCAACCGGAATGACTGGTTTTTATTTCCCATAAGTCATTACTACCAACACTGCTGTTAGTGTCATTGACTCTGTTCGATTTATTCGTCCGAACTTTCAAGCATCCTTTAGGACCCTGAAGAGAATTTTTTCTGAGTTCCCATGTTCTGAGGATTCAGAGCTAAGATGTGCAATTGATGTATGGGTCAAACCTCTCCTTAATGTTTTTTGCATTATAACTACTAGAGATGCAGTAGACTTCCAGATAAAAGGCAATTTGTAACATAATGAAAAATTCAAAAGGTTGTTAATTTTCATGTCCAGCTTGTAATTCTGAGTATCACTGTAGTCCTGTAACCCCAAGGAGCATACTTAATATTCTCCCATATTAGATTTGATTAGAATTGCCTTAATCATTAGTCAGATGAAAGGCTAAAAATAACTTACTTTGCATTGATTACACTTTTCTGTTCTGATACAAAATTCTTTCAAATAGGTAACAGACATCTCACCTAACTGAGATATCTTTAAGGCAGAGTACCTCACTGTTTTAGCAATCATTCTAGTCAATTCACAGGTGTGCTTTTGGAGGTTCAATTTCTTTGACTCATTTCAGATATCTACTCTGAAATTGTATGGGAGATACACCTGTTTTTCTGATTAGAGGGGATTGGGGTAGGTAAACTAGTTTATATGTAGATAACTATGTCATTGTCTCAGCCATGGCTGTAGTTCCAGCTTCCAAAGAAGGTCAGTTAACCACCTGTTGGCAGTGGATCTCTAGAAAGAGTCCAGTGCTTTACAGTTCAACCATCTAACCTCTTGACTACAGGTCTTTAAGTGCTTATATTTGCACAGTTCTTTCTTTTCCTTAGCAATGATTTAATTTCACAAACAAAACTTTATTTTCGAGAATAGCTCCAGAATACCACACACAAAATGTTGCTCTGTACATTGGGGAAAGTAATTTTTCAAAGCCATCTCTGAGTAAAGTACCTAAGCCTCTAATGAATTTGATGTACTGTTTTTCAGTTTCGCTTAACACAAACTCATGGCACTTCTAATCTCTGCTCCTAAATCTGCATTTACGAAAAATAATGAGTTACTGGAATAAAGAAAGAATTATTACGGTCTTGGTTACAGTTAATTGAATCAATTAACATTTTACTGGTAGGAGTAGAAGATGGCTCTGAATTTGTTAAATTATATGTGAACTACCTTACTTACTTAAAAAGTAGAGCAACAACAAAAAAAAAAAATCCAGTATTTCTAGTATTTCAGTGAAGTATGGCAGCAGTTCTCAAGCTGTTTAACTTAAATGATACAACCTCAGTAAACACTGCTATGTTGTGACTTTACAGATTGTTTTTAAATGCCTTGTGAAACAAAGAATAATCAGCCTTTGAGAAACCGGATGTTGCACAGATTCTGCTGTGTGTTTTGTACTCAGATGTGGGGATGCCAAAACAGCTCTTCAGGAAGTTTGGATAAGAAAGAATTATGATGTTAGAGTTGAATAATTGCTGTGAATTTGTAGTATAAGTATTTCCCCTACAGAACTGAGCCAACTTCAGTGACCAGAGTACTTCTGTGGAGAAAGTGAAGATATTTTCAAGGGATCCACCTTATTTATCTTTACATGCTTAAAATGTAAATATTTACATCTGAGCTAGTCATATTTTGTTATACAAAATAAAAGACTTTTTCTGCCCTAGAAATTTTCAATGAGATTAACTTCTGACCCATTTCTGCGGCAGGAAGAACACAATAGCAGATATATATGAAATTCTGGTAAGCGAATATATGTTAGAGAATATTATGATCCCTGACTAGATCAGGTTGCCCAGAGAGGTGGTGGATGCCCCATCCCTGGAAACGTTCAAGGCCAGGCTGGATGGGGCTCTGAGCAACCTGATCTAGTCAGGGAGGTCCCTGCTTCTTGCAGGGGGGTTGGACTAGATGACCTTTGAAGGTCCCTTCCAACTCTAACCATTCTATGATTCTATGTTATTTATATCCATATCCTTGAACATAGAAATTTACTTTTGTATTCAAAATCAATTTTTGGAATGACAGCAGCATGCAAAATTTTAAGACTATGCAAATACAATTAATTTAGGATGTTAAAAATTTCATTTGACTTTATATACATACTTATATACCTACACATAGGAATTATTAGAGGTTTTCCTTAAAAACAGATTATTTAAGAATGAGAATAAGGAGACTTGAACAGTAAATTTCCACATTTATTTGTATTTAATGAATTGAGATTGTAACAAGTGACCTGAGAGAACAAATATGCCATTATTTAATCATACTTATTTCTATATTGTTAACTTACAGTTGTGTGTTAACACAACTGCTGTTTAATTCTGAAAATAACTGATGCAATATATAGTAGAACACTATCTTAAGGGCAAAATAGAGTATCACATGTATCTACCATGAATGCTTTGAAATTAATGGGATTTAAGTGCTTTCATAGGTCTTGTGTTGAGGAGAAAGAGATAGAAAGCTAATGGGGAAACTATTTTAACCAAATGGACCTAATTCCTCATTTTCCTCACAGATACTTAAAAAGAAAATATCTATATGACAATTTTAATGGATTAGGTACAAATAAAATCCCAAGCTTTTCCTGGATATTCTGAATGTATTTTTACTAAATTCATCAAATGTAGTGTTAATTGGACCATTTGATGACAAATATTAAAATATTGTAGGATTAAGACTGGTTAATTCTTCATCCTACTGTGATGTGTCAGTATAACACTGATTATGCTGAAAAGGTTGTATATATTTACTATATTATCAGTAATTATTTAACTCTTTTTTATTTCAAAGTATTTCAGGCATGTAAATCTAACCTTACTAGTATAAAATAGATTAATAAATAGTACCACATTTTGAGAGATCTTGTTAGAGAGTGAGTGAATAGATCTTGTTTGGTGAAGCCTTTGATATTTGATAACACTTTATGGACTTCAGTAGCACATAAGCACAGACTGTAATTAAAGTCTTAGTTTTGTTACTGAATTAGAATCTACAAAACAAACAACATATAGTGCGTACCTCATAGAGAAAGCGTAATGTCAGTGTAAGTGAGCATATTACGAAATGATTTAGATTAGACAATGATTATATCTTGGAAAGCAGAAGCTATAGGGGCGGGAACCACTGAACAAAACTGGTATTAGGATTTCAAGAATATCGTTCACTATTATAAGATAGTTTAAATTATGCCTGAGCTGTAAAGCTAAGACATGTTAACCTTGAGTGTTCTCTATGATAGAATGAATCCCACAGTCATCCTCAGCATAGTTCATTAAAAACTTCATTTCAGATTACCTTTTCCTTTAATTAAAAACTTCATTTCAGATTACCTTTTCCTTTAATATCAAATAAATGTATCCTACTGCTTCCTCTAAACATTGTATTTGCCTTTGTTTTTACTAACAAAAGAAAAGAATGTATTACCATCTTCATAGTTCTCCATTATGGATTTTTTGAGAGGCTGCATGTCTCCTTTGCTCAGAATTAGCAGAGTAATTGCTCATAACCATTATTACTAGGGCGTAGCTTTCTTCAAGCCTTTTTAGAACTTTTCTTATTTTTCTTAACTACCTGCAGGCTTTCTTTCTTTTCTTTGTTGTTTTTTTCCTTCTTTTTCAGCTGTGTATTTTTCCACAGTTGTTTTATTCTTTACTGCAATGTCTTGCCAACTGTTTCATTTCCCATGAAATATACATATCTCTTTGATTTTCCTCTCCTTCCTTTGTAAGTTAGAAGGAATGACCTTATGTCATGACTAGCTTTGACAGTGCCCAAAACAGGTGGATGGTGCGGTAAAGACTCTAACCAGTTACCACACTTTTCCTCCTGGCATATCTTTTTGATAAATTCTCTCTCTCTCTCTTTCTCTCTCTCCCCCAGGTCCCTCTCTTCCCTGCTGCAGTCTTTCCTTGTCCACCTACTTGTGGACATTGTGATCATTTAACTATCTGTCTGTGACACACACATACTCTACTCTTAGCCTTGGGCAGGCTAAGACGTACTTCTGCCTCTTGATTATTAGCAAGTCAAATAAATTACTTAGCCAGTAGCCTAGGCTCTTTGGACATATACTGCATTAGCTTTTTTAGATAATATTTGCTCTGAGAGAGTTTGTCTACCTGGGGATGTACAAGGAGATCAGCTCATTATATTGAAGGTACAATTCTAACTATTGAAATAAAATTAAATATGTAAGTGGGTACACTCCTTGCAAAGAGAATGAAATGGAAACATTTTAATACTATTTTTATTCTAAATAAGCATCCATATAAAGATCCAGGTTAATTAATCTGTTTAAAGAGAGAAATTGTACTAATTTTCCCTTTGCAGTTAATCTCTCTTTAAAAAGGTGGCAGTGTAATTCTCAGAATCCATAAGAGTAATTTTATATCATTGGGCTTTAATTTGCTTGTAATACATGGAGGAAACAATAATCAAGAATCAGATGGCTACATATTAATTAAGTGCTCTGCCAGCTTTAACAATGTCAGTAAGTTGTCGGGTTTTATATGCTGTTTCTTGTATTTTTCTCTGAAAAAAAAAAGGTCATTCATTTGATTCATTTGAGGACTTATAAATGTTTCTGAGGCACTCTCGAAACTCAGCAAGAGCAGCTCTAGCACTTTCTTTGAAATACAGAAGGAAATGTGCTTACAAAAGTATGGAAAAAAACCCCTAAATTTATTCAATATATCACAAAAGCTAAGCTAAAGAAGCATGTGACTTAAACTATCAATGCTGATAAAAAGTGAGGTTTCAGAGTTGTAATGCTGTCTGAATTCCTTCTACTTTATTGACTTATTACAGCAGAGACAATAACAAAGATTTTTTTTGGTCAGGGTTTTACTTAGATTTTCATTATAGCTTCCCTGGTGAGACCCCACCTGGAGTACTGTGTCCAGTTCTGGAGCCCCAACATAAGAAGGACATGGACCAGTTGGACAGGGTCCAGAGGAGGGCCACGAAGATGATCAGAGGGCTGGAGCACCTCTCCTATGAGGCGAGGTTGAGAGAGTTGGGGTTGTTCAGCCTGGAGAAGAGGAGGCTCTGGGGAGGCCTGATAGGAGTCTTCCAGTACCTCAAGGGGGCCTACAGGAAAGATGGGGAGAGGGTGTTCAGTAGGGCCTGTTGTGATAGGACGAGGGTTAATGGTTTTAAAATAGAGGGAGGTAGAGTTAGATTAGATATTAGGAAAATTTTTTTTTTACTATGCGAGTGGTAGAACAGTGGAATAGGTTGCCCAGAGAGGTGGTGGATGCCCCATCCCTGGCAACGTTCAAGGCCAGGTTGGATAAGGCTCTGAGCAACCTGATCTAGTCGGGGATGTCCCTGCTCCTTGCAGGAGGGTTGGACTAGATGACCTTTGAAGGTCCCTTCCAACCCTAACCATTCTATGATTCTATAATATTTAGCTTACTGAATACTTCTTTTTATTCAGAGGTTTTACCTCACTCAAGTTAACTATCCAAAGCTCAGTCAAAAGAGGAAGATAAGCATCTCTACTTATACACTTCTAATTCTAATAATCACCCTATAGCAATGCCTAGGTTTTTTTTCCACTGAATATAGAAGAGGTCTAAAATAGATAGAACACCATGAAAAGCCTTCATGAGTCACTGAAAGTTATGATCGTTAAATAAAGTACGGTCCTGTTTATTCTAAAGATAAATATCTCTCCTGGACTTTGTCTAACCTTTGAAAAGAGTGACATCTGCACATATTCTAAATCTTAAAAAGAAAACAGGTGTCACATTACAATCCTAAAAGTCTATCCAGAATCACTTTTGTTATTTATCTTCAAAAACTAAAGGCAAAATTATTTGTGAAAGAGCCATGAGAAACAGATGGAAACAAACCTGAAATGCTTTCATCTATATTAGCCTTTGGGGAAGTGACTGTGCAGAGATCTCCCATAAACATGCCTGGGCTTGATTTGAGAAAGAGCTGTGGTGAAGCAAAAGCGAGTCCAGGAGATACAAGAGATTAGGGCTTCATCATGTGTGTTTTTTCTGTGACCTTTTATTTAGGAAGGTAAACACAGATTTATATATTTATAGAGAGAGATAGCTATTAGATACAAAGTTTTATATATACATATATAGATGGCTAATAAAATATAGATATTATACTAAGAAGGATTACATTATTCCTAAGAAAACAAAGAAGCAGCAGTGTAGAACTCCTTCAGAGCCTCCTAGGGATAGTTTACCATTTGGAGAAAATGATCTTATGATACACTTACTGAGAGCTTAAATAAAATTCTCTGAAATTTTCAGCTAACTTTGTTAAGTCTTGGAATAGCCTCTTGAAAAAGTCAAGGTACAAAAAAAAAAGAAAAAACAAAAACCAAAAAACCTAACTTTTCTTTGTGAGGGAAGGTGTATGGAAAGTAGGATTCAAAGGTAACTTGAGGGATTCAAGAGACAGCAAACTGAGGATAAACAAACCTTTTCAGGTGAATGATCACAAAATAATGTCTTTTCATTAAATTTTATTCTAAAGAAAATGTCTTAGTTACAAGTTCTGGTAAATCTGGAGTATATAGATATTTATATATATATAACAGTCTAACATAAATCTGTGCTAGTTTGGTAGAGCTTACAAGATCAACTAACTTCTGCCAAAGAAAGATACCAGATTTCTGCTCTGTAGCAGCTGTGACTCTTAAATTTTTGCTAGATCAGAAATGTGTTGCTAAGTATAGGCCAAAAAACCCCAGTTTATTAAGTTTTGCCATCCCTCATCTCTAGTCGAATATGGAAATAATATTATTAAATGTCTGTAATGTTGTTTACCACATTTCAAAACCTGCACAAATGAAAAGTATTAATTTATAAAACACCCTAAGGGAAGGAAGGGAGGATTAATTTTGTGTTTTTCAATTCACTTGTTTATTCAGTCCAGTGCTATGATATTGAGAAAGGGACATAATACGCAATTAGAATAAGAAAAAAAACCGGCAAATTTCAAACAGTATCCGAGTGTTTAATAATCAATAACTTTACAAGAATTAGAAATTTATCTTTGTATTGATTATATCTAGCTGTGCCTTATACAACTCAAGGCTGTTTAGAGAATCTCTTACATCAATATCCATTCCTTTTTTTTTTTTTTTTTTTTTTATTTTAGTACCCTGTTTAATCAGGGCAAAACAGATGTTTTGCAAAATTGTGAAAATATCTTTGGCTCCGCCTGAAAACTTAAGTGAGGAGACAATGAATTATGGCAGCACCACATAGATATTTATATACTGAGAACTCTGAAATCCACCTAATTATGATAGAGCTAGATAAGATTTTGGATCAGCTTCAAGGATTTTGTGATGAAAGTATGATCCCTTTATTATAGAATCATAGAATCATAGAATCATAGAATGGTTAGGGTTGGAAGGTCATCTAGTCCAAACCCCTGCAAGGAGCAGGGACATCCCTGACTAGATCAGCTTGCTCAGAGGCTTTTATATTATTATACAGTAATAATAAAAAAAAGAACCATAGCTTTTCTTTTTCTGTTGCCAGTATTATTGTATAGTTGAATGCTATTGAATTGGCTGAAAGTCTCCACAGAGAAAGACTGTTTCTCTGTATTATCATCAAGCAATGGTGAGTGAATGAACTCAATAGAACAGAATATAATGTGGTGAAATATGCTGACACTGATATAACTCTTCATGCTGTTAATAAATTCGAGACGGGACTTCTTACAAGACATTAATATGAGATATTCAGCTTATGGGGATCTTTTTCTTACCAAGATTGCTATTTGTCAAAGTTTCTTATTACAGCTTGGATTTTTTTTTCCCCTCAAATATTTATTATGAAAGGTAAATTCCTAGTTACTTCTGGACATCCTGGACAAAACAAGTAATTTTTAATCCGTCTGTTTGTCGTAGTTTAGCCCCGATCTGGACCAGACTACGCAGTCTCTCTCTCACTCCCCCCACCCTCCGAGAGAATAGGGAGAGATAATTTAAGAGAAGAGAGATAATTAAGAAAAAAATGACTCGAGGTTTGAGATAAGGACAGGGAGAAATCCTTACCGTCACGGGCAAAAACAGACTCGACTTGGGGAAAACTATTCATTTATTACTACAACTAGCAGGATAATGAGACAGAAAAACAAGAAAACCTCCTCCACCCCTCCCACTTCCCAAGCTTAACATGATCTACCTTCCCCCCCGAGCGGCACAGGGGGGAAGAGGGAATGGGGATCGCGGTCAGTCCATTATGCGTTGTTTTACGCCGCTGGTTCACAGTTGGGGGAAGAACTCCTCACATCCCTCCCCTGCTCCAGTGTGGGGTCCCACCCATGCGCCACAGTCCTTCATTAAACTGCTCCGGCGTAGGTTCTCTCTTCCACGGAGTGCAGTCTCTCCAGAAAGGCTGTCCCAGCGGGCCCTCCACGGGCCACAGCCGCATTCAGGCATCCACCTCCCCCGGTGCGGGGTCTTTCACGGGCTCTAAGCTCCAAGTGCATCTCTGCTCCTCCGTGGACCTCCATGGGCTGCAGGGGGACAACCTGTTCCACCATGGTCATCACCACAGGCTGCAGGAGAATCTTGGCCAGGAGCCGTATTACTCCTCCCCCTCCTTCTTCACTGACCTTGGTGTCTACAGCTGTTTCTCTCACAAGAAAAGCTCATTCTTCACAACGGGCTGGCAGAAGCCTCAAAAAAGCCTCTCAGGATCTCTTCACCTTATTCATCCCATCTTCTCTCCTCTCCACCTCTTGCAGCTGGACTGGGCTGAGTTGGGCCCAGTCAGCCGCCTGGCGAGAGGCCAGAGGGTGAGGCCTGCAAGGCCCCAGAGGCCTGCGCCTCCCCCTCTGGGCCTCTGCCCTTGCTCAGCTTCGTCACATCTTCTCTTCTCTTTTTTTTCTGTTTTCCCCTTCTTAAATACGTTATCGCAGAGGCGCTATCACGGGACATTCTGCTCCCAATCGGTGGGTCCGCCCTAGGCCCGGTAGAGTCCACTGAACAAAGGGGAGTGACTTCTAGCAATTTCGTACAGAAGCTACCACCTTAGGCCCCCCTCACTAAGCAAAACCACAACACTGTTACCAAACAGACTTTGTACTACTTTTTCCTCTTGTTTCAGTTTTTAATACATGAAAAGGTTTTTTTTTTATTTTCTTTTTTTTTTTTTTTTCTGTCTAAATAAAACATCCAAAGACTTTTCTATTATTACTGTTTCAAGTTCAATGCTACAGGAAATACATCCATAGCGGATAAGTTAAGTATACTGTATCTCAATTCATGCAATAAGCATTAAATTGGGAGAATGAGTTATCAATTTTGCATTACTTACCTAGTAAAAGAACATATGAAACTAACCTATGTTAGAATGGCAGATCAATTATAGATTTAGAAGCTCATACCTAAAATCAGATCCTGGGATATTATACAGAATTCACTAGTGTGCCAAGTAGGAGTATGTTGTTACATTAATATTGTTATTTACAAGTACACATTCAAAAATGCATGCTATTGAATCCTCTGAACAATTAAACTATTGAGAAGTGTAAGTTCTCAAATGGTGGAGAATTTATCCTCACTCCCGAAAAAAAAAAAAAGGATGGCAGTCAAAAAAACGCTGGCAAATGGAAAGCTATTTTATTATATCTTCTCCAATGTTTACAATCTCCATGTTAAGAAGCTTGTATTCATAAGACTTCTGTAACAATTAGGAGTTAAGTTTCAGTTGAGAAATCCTAGAAATCCTTTCCCTGGGACAATCAAAACTGACCCTGATCCAGAACGACAAGCTACTATTAAGGAGCTGGAGAACCTGACACCTCAGGTTCCTAGGAACTCTGGAGTTCTGGTTTCTCATAAATTGACTTCTCACTAACCTAAGATGTTTCTCAGGATCCACTAGCCCAAGACTTCTACCTGCTTTCCAAGTGACCTGCTGTGCAGTTAAGTGAGTGACCAGGCTACATTAAAAGCAGTGGGGTGGGAATCAACTCTTGATTTCTATACCTACATTTACGTGTCTACAATACAAGCATATAAATATGAGCTATTGACAAAGCTCCTAGTGTTGACAACAGAGTCAAAATAGTCCCCTATAACCTAGAGTTGCTCAGTTTATGTTAGCATGCATACTTAAAATTGGTCACATAAATGCTCTCCAAATATTGATATCTAGTAACACACGAGGTCTTGAAAAAAGAAGGATATAAACTTACAGAATCTATGGCAGATCTGTGCCATTCTTGGGTGAAGGGTAAAAGAAGGTTAAACATCTCAAATGACAGAATGTGTTCACGTTTAGGCAACCAGTTTGCATTCCGTATTTCCTTTTACTACCGTGGAAACTTAGATTCATCCATCACATATAGACCCTTTCATGCACATACTTAAGTCTGAATGTCTACAACTAAACTGCAGAGCAGATTTGAGCTCAATTTGCAGGAAAATTTGGAAAACTAGGAAAGTTGAGTAGTCAAAACTGGATCTTAGACAAGAAAGTATGTTCATCTAATCTAATTTTACCTGTTTGTAATGAAGACATCAACAATTGAGCTACCTGCACCACATTTCCCTTAAAGACAAGGGTAAAGAAATTTCTTCCATCTAAAGGATTCTGGATGCCTGCATTAGAAATGGGCAGCTAATTATTAAAGACAAGACTAACAAAAGTGTAAGTAGAAAGAGTCAGGAGAGGGAAAAAAGAAAAAAAAAGAAAAAAACCCCACAACCAAAACCAATCAAAAAAAAAGCCCTGAAGGTAACTTAAAGGGTTTTTCTTAAACAGAAAGCACCTAGGTCAAGGAAAAACACTTCCTATTGAATTGTAGAAGGAAATCTAGGATTCAAAGTACTATTCTTCAGCTAATAGCCTCTGAAGTCTTTTCCCTGTAGAAAAAAAAAAAAAAAAGACCATTTTGTGTGTGCTTGTTCCCATCTCCTACCAGGTGTAAATCTTAGTCACCCCACAGCTTCACTGGGTTCATGCTTTGGGGCGATTGGTAGAGAACACAGGAGAACTGAGCAGAAAAAGGAGGAAGAATTAGTTTGCAGGTTTTTCTTCAGTCTTAGACAGTTTATGCTCATTCACACACACAAGCAAAATACTCCAGTGCAATAGCCGTATTGCTATTGTAAATTCAATAATTTCATAGTTCAGAAATGCCCAAGGAAAGATGTCCTGTGTAATCATAATTTATTAACTACTTTGTATATTCTCAGCTAGTTTGTAATTATATTGCCCAAATTCATTTAAAATAGTAGCTACCTTGCTTTTTTTTAAAAAAAAAAAAAAAAAAAAAAAAAAAAACCTGTAATTAGTTCTTCCCATACTGAAGATAAAATCTTTGTGCCACTCTTAAATCATTAACATGCTGTCTGCATTCAGTCTTGAAGACATCTCAGTTCTCCTTATTTCATATTTTCTTTTCATGCCTTTTCAAGTCTTTCAATTATGGCTGGACTTTGTCACCCTTCAAGCTAAGGAATATTTTTTTTCCTGATGCATAATCCTATTTCATTCAAATGAAATATAGTGGAACTACAGATGATATAATGGTATCAGAGACGAGCTTATTGTTTCTGTAATTCTTTTTTTTGCACTAAACTGCATTAACTAACAGAAAAGAAGTGGAAAAAAAATGTGAATGACTAAGTGGAAAGGCTTGCTGAGCCCTTCCCTAAGGGGTTAGAAAATTGAACCCTTCCATAAATTACCTTCTGCTGCTATTATAATCTGACTCTTTCCATTGCTACTCACTACTGCAGTACTTCAATATTGCTATTTTCTCACTAATGTCCTTAAAAACTTGAATTTTCCATGGTATGCTAAATTTCCACAAGCTTCCAGATTAGAATAAAAAATTGTTTCCACTTGTAGCCTAAGGAGATTTAAATGAAGATCTTGAAAAAAAAATCTGGTTTTCTTTGTAGTTTATGAGTTATGATTTATGATTCATGCCTTCATGATTTTTTTTTGTAATCACTCATAAGTAAAAACCACTTCACTTGACGAATTAGACTATTTTATAACACTTAAAATTTGTTTAAATCTCTGTTACCTTCCACAGCAGAGAACACACAGGAGATGCATTTTATTGTTGTTTTCAACAACAACGAAAAAATATTGCTTTTTTGACAGGTACATGGGAATTTCTTTTCCTATTTCCTTGTAATGATGAAACTGGAACAGAATTCTGTTTTATATTGTATGCAAATTTCCTCAATTACTTTCTTTTAATTATACATGCAGTTATTAAGATAAAATTATGCCTTCTCTATCCACCCATGACAGTAGTTACTTACCCTGAAAGTTGTAACTAGAAAAAAATTGACTTGATTGGAATTATTTACAGTTAAGCATCGCACAGCATAAGTATCAGTGTCATGATCCAGCTAACAAAAAGCATTTGCAATGTTACCAATTGTTATTATTTTTTTTTAACCTTTCTAAGAACATCTGCAAAACAGGACCTTCATTTTCATATGTTTAGAAAAAGTCTTGATAAAATAGCAGAAATCTTTCTGACCAGACTTCAGGAGAAGTACTCTTTGCAACATGGAAAAATACAAACACAGTAGAGGGGAAAAAGAAAGAGAGAAGAGGGTAATTTTTTTTTTTTTTTTTCTCCAAAGCCATTGACCTTTCAGCTACATTGCAAAACAGAAAGACAATATGTACAAGCACAAAAAAAACCCCAAACATAAATATAAACCTATGCTTATTTCCTGTTTACATAAGCTTATTTTCTCTACCCCTTTACACAGCATTTTAGGTCATATATATGTCTGTTTTCCTTCAGTCCTCAAAGTTTTATATTCAACTATTACAAGAGTTTTGCCAAAAAAAAAAAAAAAAAAAAAAAAACACAGGAAAG